>SSNP01000170.1:442137-452137 GCA_006937955.1 Pachypanchax playfairii | reverse complement strand
GGAGCAAACTGCGACTGCTATCCGATGCCACGCTTGTCTGCTTCTGTTCATTTCAGTTTCTCTGCTGGCTCACACCATCTGGTAGGAAGTGGCCTGGAGAAGCTCCAAATGACTGTCTGCTAGCTTTACTACGTTCCCTCCTATTTGATGTTTTTATTGGACAGTTAACAGACATGCGTGTTGTAATCATGCTAAATGCTTCTTCTCAGACACACGCCTACACACGCAAACCCAATATGATGTTTTTAAGTTAAATGTGTTCCAGTGGATGGATCAGACGAAGAGGTGTACGATGCTGCCAATGTATTTTTTCTTTTAATCCCAATTTAAGTATTTAAATTTCCATTAATAAACCATCTTGTATGTTTACCCTCAGTTTAGCTCATGCAGCTCATCACAGGTTTTATTGTTGTTGGTAAAAGCTGGAGGAAAAAATGAAGGAATTAGCAAAACTAAGAAAATCATTTCTGCAGAATCAAAATATGACAAATTCATAATAAATGTTAATAAACATGAATAAATCTATTTTTTTTATAATTTAACCTTTTGTTTAAACTGCCAAGGAAAACTAAATTAATGAAAAAATGCAGATTTTTTCTATGGAAACGTTCCTTTCCTCTCTACTTTTCTTCCTGTGTTGACAGTGACAGAATGATAAAAACATCCATCATCAATCAGGCTGATGAGACATTGTTTTTCTTTCTGCAGTAGGATTTCTCATCATTGACATTTAAAGCAATCAGCATCACTGTCTTCTGTCTTCTGGAGGATAGAAAAGGTATTCTGTATATTTATGTAATAACTCTTTCTCAGAAATGTTTTTTCTCAAATTTATATTGAAGATACTATCTCCGTTCCCATTAATGCATTTTTTATTGAATACAATATTTAATACACCAAAAGTTTAGAAATGAGTGTTTGGTTTGATCATTTCTGTTTTGTTGTAAATATTAGACTGTTAAAAAATTCTGTTTATTTGTCTTCTGAATAGTGACACAATTGGAAGGATCATGTCTTTGTGTGTTGAGCAGCAGAGTATGTGGGCTGCACAGGAGACACAAGTTGTCAATTCTTTTCTGCCAAGCAGCATCAGTAACCTGCAGAGGAAACAAAAACAATCTTATACACATACTGGTCTACAACACCACGCTGCTGAGGGGGTGTGGCATCACATTCTTTATTCACAAGCAGCAGAGTTGATCCGATAAGCGTTCAATGGAGTGGAGGTTCCTCACACTTTCACCCGATGATCTAACTGCTGTATGTAGAGTCACTTAATGGAGCTCCACATGCATGTTCAGGTTCTAGTGCACGTGTAATAAACACCAGGGCAAATGAAGGTGAAGGGACGTCTCTGACGCTCCACATTAGATGGAATTCTGTGTCCAATTTAGACAGGCGCAGCTAATGAAGGATCATTAAGGACTTTCAGCAGCTGGTGAAACTCTAAATAAGAGTCAACAACAGAAGAAGGTCGAGGTAGTAGAGATTAGTAGATTAGTAGATTAGTAGAAAGTTTTTTCATGAATACAACCCATAAACTTAACTCTACTGCTCAACCTACACATGTATTCTCCTTACAACTGTTTAAACCAACACTAAGTAACTTTTCAACCTTCATGAAATAGTTTCATAACTTCTGTGATTATATGGCGACTTACAACAAGTTGAATGACACCTCTGTCATGGCTTGAGGGGGTCTGTATCGCTTTAACTGGCACTAAACCACTTTGAGGAGGATGGTGGGAACCCTGCCACACAAAAAACTAGGAATGGATAGGCTGCTTTTCGGCATACGTCACTTCCCCTTTCCCCATTCGTCATAAACACGGAACTCGATGCGACCTGTTACGCGCAACTGCAGCTAACACGGCAGAAGCCCCGAAAAAACGAAAAGTTTTGTCTGAGGAGACAAAAAAAGAAAAAGGGAGAGTAACCGGATAAAAGGACAGTCAAGAATCAACATAGGCCCGGCTTTCACTCGCTGGCGTGAGCTCAAAGTTGAGGAGGGATTTCCGACTGATGCTGCCGTGGTTCTGTTCCTGCTGGACTAGTAAGTATCTTTCTATTCTCAAATCAAAATGCTAATGCCAGCTTTCGGAAATTTGCATGGAAGTAATAACTGGCCACCAGGTTGACAGTTCATTCACTCAGCCACTGGAAACCGAAATGTAATGTAGTTCAATCCAACTGCTGGTGGACGGGGTATCTGGATTTTACGACGCTACGCGCTGGTGCTCATGGGAAATGCAGGCTTCGTTCACGTAAAATAATACCGCTTTTGTCCAGTGGCGCCGCCAAAATAAACCTAAACTGAAAGTTCCTAAGTATTGCTTTAAAAAGAAGCTTTCCAGTGGTAAAAGATTTATAACCAGGAAGTGTGTTACAGTAAAGAAATATGAACCATTAGTTTCTTTCTCTTGTTCAAACTTTAGTTCAGGTGATCGATTTTGTTTAATTTCACAGATTTTATTGAACTTTCAGTGTTTGAATCTATTGTTGGATATGCAGGAATGTTCCAATGTATGACTACGTGAATGACACCTGAAAAACACTCACGTCATCTTACTGTTTGATATGGCATCAAGTGGAAGCAGAAACCAGGTAAATATATCAACGTGGTTCTTATGGTCTGATTTTTATTTTTGACACCTGAATGCACCACATCAGAGGTCAAACTAAAAGCTTAACAATTTTATTTGAAATGGTGCAGAGCAGAGGAACATGAGAACAGATAACCCAGAGCTTCTGTAGTAATGAGAGGACAGGTTAGTATTAGGTCTGGAAGACGGTCTAAAACAAAGTTCCTTTCTTTTTAGGAGTAACAAGATGGAGTATTGACCTCTGGAGATGACATCACCGGTAGACGGAGGCTCGTGGAAGTAAGCGTCGAAGGTCAGTATAAGAAGTTTGGATGGAGAGCAGGGTGCAAAGACTGTCTATTCACCTCAGCACCTTGTATCACCTTCATACTACAGCAGCCCAAAAGGGACAAAATAAACACTTTCTCTGAATTTAGCCTTTTATATTGTGGTGGTCAAAGTTTCGGGGTTGCTGAGGGATTTTTACTTGGTTCCATTTCACATGAACATCAAGAAATCTTTCACATATTACATTAGTTATCATTTTATTTAATTCATTGTTTTTTATCTTTTAAAATATGCATCATCATTACAAATTGTTTCTTTCTGTATAGACAAGATTTCATGTTTTAACCTGTAAAAAGTAAACTGTGTCATCCACTCATCCAAATAAAATGGATTCAACAAGTAAGCACCGAGTATTATATTTTATATTTGCCCATGACATTCAGTTTGATGACCTCATCAAACTTCTTTACTTGTAAGTAAAATATAAATACTTTGCCTTTTCCATTTTAGTAAAAGATAAAAAATGATTACTGTAAACAAAAGCATTCAAGTTATGCAAAATAATAAAAAAATCATTACAGTTTTATTAGTTTTAATAATTAACTATGTAAAAATAACAAGACTTTTATTTTTTCATACCATGACCCTGTTTTTCCATTATAAGGAGCTCTCCATCTTTGCAACATCCTGGACTTTTCCATTCACGTCAGGCTTTATGGACAGAACCAGTTCCATTTCAAGGCTCGGAGAAGCGACAGGCATTTTGTTGATCTTAGCGAAGCTCTGGCTTATGTCTATAAATGTTTTATTTTTGGTTTCAGGAAGGACAACGCAGAGGTAGATTGATCCCAGAGTGCAGACCACCACAAATACCAAGAAGGCAAAACTCTCCAACTTCTCCTGCATAAACAAACAAAAAGAAAACACAAAATCATCACATGAATATGAGGTAATTAATGCAATTTACAATCTCGATTTACTCTTAAAGCAACAGTTTATAACTGTTAAGTTATAAATGATGCATGGACATGATTTGTTTTTTACTTTTTGTGTTTCAGCCTTTATGCTAATTGATTGATTTTTCCTCTGTTATCTTTTTCAAACTGAGGTAACTCACTCCCATCAGTTTCCACTCTGAAGGTGAGATTTTTACATTTATTGTTTAAGCAACAAATATAAACTTTTATAGAAAAAAAAATGCCTTTTTAGTCGATTTCCTAAAACAACAGTATTATTCAAACTACAATTAGGTGATTGATTGCTGTCATAGTTTGTGTGTGTCACAAAATATTCAAAGTACCTAAGCTAACCTTGTCCAGTATTTCATGCCAATGGAGATTAGTGACAGATTTAAAATACACACAGAAACTGACTGTCCAGAAAGACATTTACACACACACAGAGGATCATGATGTGTGTGTGTGTGTGTGTGTGTGTGTGTGTGTGTGTGTGTGTGTGTGTGTGTGTGTGTGTGTGTGTGTGTGTGTGTTCTGACCTCCTGAGGACCAGTTTCGTGACTTTTACTATCTTTCTGGGGTGCGAGGGTTCTTGTGGGGACCGAAGCCTGGTCCCCATGAGGGGGACTCCCCTTTTTAGGGTTAGGGGTTAGGTTTATAGGTATGGTGTGAATAGAGTTTTAGTTAGTCTTAGGGTTGGTTATAGATCAGTAATGGTTAAGGTTAGTAAAAGGGTTTGGGTTAGGTATAAATCTAGTTACTAAAATCAATGGAAGTCAATGGACGGTCCCCATAAGGATACCAAAACACACTTATGTGTGCGTGTGTGTGTGTGTGTGTGAGTGTGTGTGTGTGAGTGTGTGTGGGTTTGTATTTCTGACCTCCTGGGGACCCGTTTCCTGACTTTTACTATCTTTCTGGGGTCCGAGGGTTCTTGTGGGGACTGAAGCCTGGTCCCCATGAGGGGGACTCCCCTTTTTAGGGTTAGGGGTTAGGTTTATAGGTATGGTGTGAATAGAGTTTTAGTTAGTCTTAGGGTTGGTTATAGATCAGTAATGGTTAAGGTTAGGAAAAGGGTTTGGGTTAGGTATAAATCTAGTTACTAAAATCAATGGAAGTCAATGGACGGTCCCCATAAGGATACCAAAACACACTTATGTGTGCGTGTGTGTGTGTGTGTGTGTGTGTGTGTGTGTTTTCTGACCTCCTGAGGACCAGTTTCCTGACTTTTACTATCTTTCTGGGGTCCGAGGGTTCTTGTGGGGACCGAAGCCTGGTCCCCATGGGGGGGAATCCCCTTTTTAGGGTTAGGGGTTAGGTTTATAGGTATGGTGTGAATAGAGTTTTAGTTAGTCTTAGGGTTAGTTATAGATCAGTAATGGTTAAGGTTAGGAAAAGGGTTTGGGTTAGGTATAAATCTAGTTACTAAAATCAATGGAAGTCAATGGACGGTCCCCATAAGGATAACAAAACACACTTGTGTGTGTGTGTGTGTGTGTGTGTGTGTGTGCGTGCAAGGGAGAGAATTTGTGAAACAGGTTTTTGCATGAAGCAGAGAAACTTTTCTGACCCTAACAGAATGTTATCAAGCTCATTATTCTCATTCATCGTTAAACAGAACTGAAAAGTTGTGCTATGTACTCAGTAATGAGAAAGTAGTGTCCAAACAACCATAAAAACTAATTCCCACTTTAAATTACAGGGTCATATCACAACTACTGGTAATATTTAACAAGGTTTTTCTATATCAAGTGTATTTCATACTAATACATGATTACAAAAAAAAGAGTACTGTGAAAAAACCTGACCCAGTTTTCATGGTGCCTAAATGATGTAACCCTAAACACAGAGACTATGGACCATAACAGAGACATACTGAAGACTAACTTTCATTCTCATTTCAATAACATGTATGTTGTGGGTCGGAGGCAGAAGAAATGACACACGAACATGTAAACTTTACGCGGACCCATTTAAACCAACATTTCAACCCAAGATCCTCTTGTTACGAGGAGGCGGTGCTAACCACCGTGCAGCTACTGAAAGATTCAGTGGCATGTTTAACTCAAACACATTCTGATCATGATTAACAAGTGTAACCCAGGTGTAACCCAAGTGTAACCCAGGTGTAACCCAGGTGTAACCCAGGTGTAACCCAAGTGTAACCCAGGTGTAACCCAAGTGTAACCCAGATGTAACCCAGGTGTAATCCAGGCGTAACCAAGGTGTAACCCAGGTGTAACCCAAGTGTAACCCAGATGTAACCCAGGCGTAACCCAGGCGTAACCCAGGCGTAACCCAAGCGTAACCCAGGTGTAACCCAGGTGTAACCCAGGCGTAACCCAGGCGTAACCCAGGCGTAACCCAGGTGTAACCCAGGCGTAACCCAGGCGTAACCCAGGTGTAACCCAGGCGTAACCCAGGTGTAACCCAGGCGTAACCCAGGCGTAACCCAGGCGTAACCCAGGTGTAATCCAGGCGTAACCCAGGTGTAACCCAGGTCTGCTTACAGAAACAGGTTGACATCAAATGGTAATAAGTTTGGATCATGTCCCGCCTCTAGATGCCAAATACACAGATAAGCAAACTGTATTCATGGCATCGTTTTTTTTGTCAGAGACAACTATGAGTGGGATTTGAACATGCAAGATAGAGCAGTTTGAGTCAAGATGAGGTGGAACAGAAACAGATGTTGAAAGACAGGATGGACAAGAGTGAGACAGGATTTTATAAAACAGGAAAGGAGGAGATGTGACTGGAATGTCAGCCTCCAAGACCAAGATCAGGGTTTAAATCAAACAACTACATTTTTAAAATAGAAGAAACATGGATATAAAAATGTAATTGAATGAAACAGACATGTCTTTTATAACTTAGGACTTGTTTTTGAAATAGAAGGATTGTTTTGGACGGTTTGTTGTGTTTGTGGGTTCTGGGTTTACTTACTACTTGTTCTAGTTTGTGTTTTCTTCATACGTTTTTTTAATGTTTTTCAGTTATATAGTTAGTTTAGTATCACCTGCAACTAAAAATCAAGGTGGATAATATTTTTTCTCATCTGTGGATGCTTGTGCATGTGTTTGTGACTATTAGCAAAATGTGTTATAAACCATTAGGTGGATAGTAATGAAACTTTGAGAATATTCTTATTATACATAAATCTGTAACTGAATCGTTTTGGGAGTCAACCCAGTTCAACATGGCTGCCACAGCCAATTGAGTATAATAATGTCTAACTTGGCTAAATTGACAGACATGGAAACTGTGATTGGAAAGTTGATGTGGTCAAAGTTTCTGTAACTAAAGTTACAACAACACTACCAACAACCTGTTTCAGAAGAACTGGCTTTCAGGCCACGTTATGTCAGACCAGGACACGGAACAAAATACAGAGCTGAATCAAATATGAGAGAATCCTGTTTAATAAAACAGTAAAAAATGAGTTTAAATGATTTACAGTATTTGAAAGGAGAAACCTTCACTAATAAAAAACATTTAACAGTGATATTTAAAAACAACCTTGTTTACTACATATCTATGCTTGTGAATAAATCATCACAGACTATGATTAAGGAGGAGTTGGTGAGTCATCATGTGTAAGAGACTAAACTCACATTGGTGGGGACAGTCCAGATGATTGTATACAGGATAAATGTGAGATAAAGGAAGTAATATCCAGACTGAGCCATTTAACAGTTTTAATGGATTATAATGAATTAGTGCTGTCACTGTGTGATTAACATCACAACTAAAGCGCATTAGCCTGACCAATCAGATCCTCCTGCATTATGTTCAAATGCAGAAGGGTCTGACCCCGGAGCTGCACCCGATCATTTCCGCGTCAAATTTTATGACTGACCAATTACATATCACCTTTGTTGTGCATCATCCTGAAAACATGGAACTAGCGTTTTCCACCCAGAGCACAACATTCAACATGGCGGACTCGGCTGTGGATGTTTACTTCTGTGTTTGCACAGTGTTTGCTTGGGGCGGTCAAATACGTAAACCGAGTGTGCAATGACACCTCGTATTCACAAGTTTTTGACACAAAATCGACAACTGTCATTAATATTCGTCTTTTCTCCTCCATTAAACATGGCTAGCTACCATTATGGCTCTGTAGCTACCATTACGGCTCTGTAGCCTCCATTACGGCTCTGTAGCTACCATTACGGCTCTGTAGCTACCATCACGGCTCTGTAGCTACCATCACGCTCTGTAGCTACCATCACGGCTCTGTAGCTACCATTACGCTCTGTAGCTACCATCACGGCTCTGTAGCTACCATTACGCTCTGTAGCNCTGACCCAGTTTTCATGGTGCCTAAATGATGTAACCCTAAACACAGAGACTATGGACCATAACAGAGACATACTGAAGACTAACTTTCATTCTCATTTCAATAACATGTATGTTGTGGGTCGGAGGCAGAAGAAATGACACACGAACATGTAAACTTTACGCGGACCCATTTAAACCAACATTTCAACCCAAGATCCTCTTGTTACGAGGAGGCGGTGCTAACCACCGTGCAGCTACTGAAAGATTCAGTGGCATGTTTAACTCAAACACATTCTGATCATGATTAACAAGTGTAACCCAGGTGTAACCCAAGTGTAACCCAGGTGTAATCCAGGTGTAATCCAGGCGTAACCAAGGTGTAACCCAGGTGTAACCCAGGCGTAACCCAAGCGTAACCCAGGTGTAACCCAGATGTAACCCAGGCGTAACCCAGGCGTAACCCAGGCGTAATCCAGGTGTAACCCAAGTGTAACCCAGGCGTAACCCAGGCGTAACCCAGGCGTAACCCAGAAGTAACCCAGGTGTAACCCAAGTGTAACCCAGGTGTAACCCAAGTGTAACCCAGACGTAACCCAGGCGTAACCCAGGCGTAACCCAGGCGTAACCCAAGCGTAACCCAGGTGTAATCCAGGTGTAACCCAGGCGTAACCCAGGCGTAACCCAGGCGTAACCCAGGTGTAACCCAGGTGTAACCCAGGCGTAACCCAGGCGTAACCCAGGTGTAACCCAGGCGTAACCCAGGCGTAACCCAGGTGTAACCCAGGCGTAACCCAGGCGTAACCCAGGCGTAACCCAGGTGTAACCCAGATGTAACCCAGGCGTAACCCAGGCGTAACCCAGGCGTAATCCAGGTGTAACCCAAGTGTAACCCAGGCATAACCCAAGCGTAACCCAGGCGTAACCCAGAAGTAACCCAGGTGTAACCCAAGTGTAACCCAGGCGTAACCCAGGTGTAACCCAGGCGTAACCCAAGTGTAACCCAGGCGTAACCCAGGTGTAACCCAGGCGTAATCCAGGTGTAACCCAGGTGTAACCCAAGCGTAACCCAGGTGTAACCCAGATGTAACCCAGGCGTAACCCAGGCGTAACCCAGGTGTAATCCAGGCGTAACCCAGGCGTAACCCAGGTGTAATCCAGGCGTAACCCAGGTGTAACCCAGGTGTAACCCAGGCGTAACCCAGGCGTAACCCAAGTGTAACCCAGGCGTAACCCAGGTGTAACCCAGGCGTAACCCAAGTGTAACCCAGGCGTAACCCAGGTGTAACCCAGGCGTAACCCAGGTGTAACAGTGTAACCCAGGTGTAACCCAGGCAGATGTAACCCAGGCGTAACCCAGGCGTAACCCAGGTGTAACCCAGGCGTAACCCAGGCGTAACCCAGGCGTAACCCAGGCGTAACCCAGGCGTAACCCAGGTGTAACCCAGGCGTAACCCAGGCGTAACCCAAGTGTAACCCAGGCGTAACCCAGGCGTAACCCAGGCGTAACCCAGGCGTAACCCAGGTGTAACCCAGGTGTAACCCAGGCGTAACCCAGGCGTAACCCAAGTGTAACCCAGGCGTAACCCAGGCGTAACCCAGGCGTAACCCAGGTGTAACCCAGGCGTAACCCAGGTGTAACCCAGGCGTAACCCAGGCGTAACCCAGGTGTAACCCAGGTGTAACCCAGGCGTAACCCAGGTGTAACCCAGGCGTAACCCAGGTGTAACCCAGGCGTAACCCAAGTGTAACCCAGGCGTAACCCAGGCGTAACCCAGGCGTAATCCAGGCGTAACCCAAGTGTACCCCAGGCGTAACCCAGGCGTAACCCAAGTGTAACCCAGATGTAACCCAGGCGTAACCCAGGCGTAATCCAGGCGTAACCCAAGTGTA
>SSNP01000170.1:365346-437085 GCA_006937955.1 Pachypanchax playfairii | reverse complement strand
ACTTAGGACTTGTTTTTGAAATAGAAGGATTGTAGTATTCTAGGATTCTAGTAGGATTCTAGTTTGTGTTTTCTTCATACGTTTTTTTAATGTTTTTCAGTTATATAGTTAGTTTAGTATCACCTGCAACTAAAAATCAAGGTGGATAATATTTTTTCTCATCTGTGGATGCTTGTGCATGTGTTTGTGACTATTAGCAAAATGTGTTATAAACCATTAGGTGGATAGTAATGAAACTTTGAGAATATTCTTATTATACATAAATCTGTAACTGAATCGTTTTGGGAGTCAACCCAGTTCAACATGGCTGCCACAGCCAATTGAGTATAATAATGTCTAACTTGGCTAAATTGACAGACATGGAAACTGTGATTGGAAAGTTGATGTGGTCAAAGTTTCTGTAACTAAAGTTACAACAACACTACCAACAACCTGTTTCAGAAGAACTGGCTTTCAGGCCACGTTATGTCAGACCAGGACACGGAACAAAATACAGAGCTGAATCAAATATGAGAGAATCCTGTTTAATAAAACAGTAAAAAATGAGTTTAAATGATTTACAGTATTTGAAAGGAGAAACCTTCACTAATAAAAAACATTTAACAGTGATATTTAAAAACAACCTTGTTTACTACATATCTATGCTTGTGAATAAATCATCACAGACTATGATTAAGGAGGAGTTGGTGAGTCATCATGTGTAAGAGACTAAACTCACATTGGTGGGGACAGTCCAGATGATTGTATACAGGATAAATGTGAGATAAAGGAAGTAATATCCAGACTGAGCCATTTAACAGTTTTAATGGATTATAATGAATTAGTGCTGTCACTGTGTGATTAACATCACAACTAAAGCGCATTAGCCTGACCAATCAGATCCTCCTGCATTATGTTCAAATGCAGAAGGGTCTGACCCCGGAGCTGCACCCGATCATTTCCGCTTCAAATTTTATGACTGACCAATTACATATCACCTTTGTTGTGCGTCATCCTGAAAACATGGAACTAGCGTTTTCCACCCAGAGCACAACATTCAACATGGCGGACTCGGCTGTGGATGTTTACTTCTGTGTTTGCACAGTGTTTGCTTGGGGCGGTCAAATACGTAAACCGAGTGTGCAATGACACCTCGTATTCACAAGTTTTTGACACAAAATCGACAACTGTCATTAATATTCGTCTTTTCTCCTCCATTAAACATGGCTAGCTACCATTATGGCTCTGTAGCTACCATTACGGCTCTGTAGCCTCCATTACGGCTCTGTAGCTACCATTACGGCTCTGTAGCTACCATCACGGCTCTGTAGCTACCATCACGCTCTGTAGCTACCATCACGGCTCTGTAGCTACCATTACGCTCTGTAGCTACCATCACGGCTCTGTAGCTACCATTACGCTCTGTAGCTACCATTATGGCTCTGTAGCTACCATCACGGCTCTGTAGCTACCATTATGCTCTGTAGCTACCATTATGGCTCTGTAGCTACCATCACGGCTCTGTAGCTACCATTACGGCTCTGTAGCTACCATTACGCTCTGTAGCTACCATTACGCTCTGTAGCTACCATCACGGCTCTGTAGCTACCATTACGGCTCTGTAGCCACCATTACGGCTCTGTAGCTACCATTACGCTCTGTAGCCACCATTACGGCTCTGTAGCTACCATTACGGCTCTGTAGCTACCATTACGGCTCTGTAGCTACCATTACTGCTCTGTAGCTACCATTACCCTCTGTAGCTACCATTACGGCTCCGTAGTTACCATTACGGCTCTGTAGCCACCATCACGGCTCTGTAGCTACCATCACGGCTCTGTAGCTACCATTACGCCCTGTAGCTACCATTACGGCTCTGTAGCTACCATTACGGCTCTGTAGCTACCATTATGCTCTGTAGCCACCATTACGGCTCTGTAGCTACCATTACGCTCTGTAGCTACCATTACGCTCTGTAGCTACCATTACGGCTCTGTAGCTACCATTACGGCTCTGTAGTTACCATTACGGCTCTGTAGCCACCATCACTGCTCTGTAGCTACCATTACGGCTCTGTAGCTACCATTACGGCTCTGTAGCTACCATTACGCTCTGTAGCCACCATCACGGCTCTGTAGCTACCATTACGGCTCTGTAGCCACCATCACGGCTCTGTAGCTACCGTTACGCTCTGTAGCTACCGTTACGGCTCTGTAGCCACCATCACGGCTCTGTAGCTACCATCACGGCTCTGTAGCTACCATTACGCTCTGTAGCTACCATCACGGCTCTGTAGCTACCATCACGGCTCTGTAGCTACCATTACGCTCTGTAGCTACCATTATGGCTCTGTAGCTACCATTATGGCTCTGTAGCTACCATTACGCTCTGTAGTTACCATTACGCTCTGTAGCTACCATTATGGCTCTGTAGTTACCATTACGGCTCTGTAGCTACCATTACGCTCTGTAGCTACCATTACGCTCTGTAGCTACCATTACGGCTCTGTAGCTACCATTACGCTCTGTAGCCACCATTACGGCTCTGTAGCTACCATTACGGCTCTGTAGCTACCATTACGCTCTGTAGCTACCATTACGCTCTGTAGCTACCATTATGGCTCTGTAGCTACCATTACGCTCTGTAGCTACCATTACGGCTCTGTAGCTACCATTACGGCTCTGTAGCCACCATCACGGCTCTGTAGCTACCATCACGGCTCTGTAGCTACCATTACGCTCTGTAGCCACCATTACGGCTCTGTAGCTACCATTACGGCTCTGTAGCTACCACTACGGCTCTGTAGCTCCCATTACTGCTCTGTAGCTACCATTACGGCTCTGTAGCTACCATTACGCTCTGTAGCTACCATTACGCTCTGTAGCTACCATTATGGCTCTGTAGCTACCATTGTGGCTCTGTAGCTACCATTACGCTATGTAGCTACCATTACGCTCTGTAGCTACCATCACTGCTCTGTAGCTACCATCACGGCTCTGTAGCTACCATTACGGCTCTGTAGCTACCATCACGGCTCTGTAGCTACCATTACGCTCTGTAGCTACCATTATGGCTCTGTAGTTACCATTACGGCTCTGTAGCTACCATCACGCTCTGTAGCTTCCATTTCTGCTCTGTAGCTACCATTACGCTCTGTAGCTACCATTACGGCTCTGTAGCTACCATTACAGCTCTGTAGCCACCATTACGGCTCTGTAGCTACCATTACGGCTCTGTAGCTACCATCACGGCTCTGTAGCTACCATCACGGCTCTGTAGCTACCATTACGCTCTGTAGCTACCATTACGGCTCTGTAGCTACCATTACGCTCTGTAGTTACCATTACGGCTCTGTAGCCACCATCACGGCTCTGTAGCTACCATTACGCTCTGTAGCTACCATTACGCTCTGTAGCTACCGTTACGGCTCTGTAGCCACCATCACGGCTCTGTAGCTACCATCACGGCTCTGTAGCTACCATTACGCTCTGTAGCTACCATTATGGCTCTGTAGCTACCATTACGCTCTGTAGCTACCATTACGCTCTGTAGCTACCATTATGGCTCTGTAGCTACCATCACGGCTCTGTAACTACCATTACGGCTCTGTAGCTACCATTACGCTCTGTAGCTACCATCACGGCTCTGTAGCTACCATTACGCTCTGTAGCCACCATCACGGCTCTGTAGCTACCATCACGGCTCTGTAGCTACCATTACGCTCTGTAGCTACCATTACGCTCTGTAGCTACCATTATGGCTCTGTAGCTACCATTGTGGCTCTGTAGCTACCATTACGGCTCTGTAGCCACCATTATGGCTCTGTAGCTACCATTACGCTCTGTAGCTACCATTACGGCTCTGTAGCTACCATTACGGCTCTGTAGCTACCATTACGCTCTGTAGCTACCATTACGCTCTGTAGCTACCATTATGGCTCTGTAGCTACCATTGTGGCTCTGTAGCTACCATTACGGCTCTGTAGCCACCATTATGGCTCTGTAGCTACCATTACGCTCTGTAGCTACCATTATGGCTCTGTAGCTACCATTATGGCTCTGTAGTTACCATTACGGCTCTGTAGCTACCATTACGCTCTGTAGCTACCATTACGCTCTGTAGCTACCATTATGGCTCTGTAGCTACCATTGTGGCTCTGTAGCTACCATCACGGCTCTGTAGCTACCATCACGGCTCTGTAGCTACCATTACGCTCTGTAGCTACCATCACGGCTCTGTAGCTACCATTACGCTCTGTAGCTACCATTATGGCTCTGTAGCTACCATTATGGCTCTGTAGCTACCATTACGCTCTGTAGCTACCATCACGGCTCTGTAGCTACCATTACGCTCTGTAGCCACCATTACGGCTCTGTAGCTACCATTACGGCTCTGTAGCTACCATTACGCTCTGTAGCTACCATTACGCTCTGTAGCTACCATTATGGCTCTGTAGCTACCATCACGCTCTGTAACTACCATTACGGCTCTGTAGCAACCATTACGCTCTGTAGCTACCATCACGGCTCTGTAGCTACCATTACGGCTCTGTAGCTACCATTACGGCTCTGTAGCTACCATTACGCTCTGTAGCTACCATTACGGCTCTGTAGCTACCATTACGGCTCTGTAGCTACCATTACGCTCTGTAGCCACCATTACGGCTCTGTAGCTACCATTACGGCTCTGTAGCTACCATTACGGCTCTGTAGCTACCATTACGGCTCTGTAGCTACCATTACGGCTCCGCTCGCTAAACCTTTTGTTTTCGTTCCGCCTCGTGTGTATCCGCTTTAGCGTCACATATGTTGTGTCACTTCCAGGTTTCTGTGATTGGTTCTCTCTCAACTGGCTAAGCCTGCCTTCGACATTGAGTGACAGCGGTTCAGCTCCAGGCCTTCACGTCTTTGTAAAGTAATCTGTCAAAGACGTGAGGGCCTGGTTGATCAGGTAAACAGCACCTAGCTGTGATAATTCTAACTCATAAAACAAGCAAAAAAAACCAAAGAAGCATGTTGAAAATAATCTGATTGGCTCCCTGATGTTCCAGTTGTCTTACAGATAAATGAGAAGGTTTGAATTGCCTTAGTGGTTTTCTATTACAGCCCCTCCATTTTTACGAAGGCAGAAAAGTTCCTTTTCATACAACTGATGGAAAAATAAATCTGTAATTTGTTCTTTTATTGATCTCATATATTTATATCATGCATTACATTTTCTTTCTGTAGAATTTTCCAGCCATCTGCAGCTCCGTGCAGTTTCAGTAATCCATCATGGGATATGAAATGCACCGTCACTTTAGTCTTCGGGAAAAGCCGAAACGCTACTTTTTTGCTTTGATAGTCTAATTTTCTAATTCACTGAACGTACACAAAAATCCTCCACCTCCATTATTTCTAGCCTGTTTCTCTGTATTTGTGCCTGGAGAGTGAAACATAGAGGCATCATAAAAGCAAGAAAACGTAAAGTCAAAAGAAATCTGAGGAAAAAACTTTAAATAAGTTCTTAAGTGTGACAAACTGCCCTGAGTTGCAAAGAGCTATGACATTAAAATCCTGATTGAATAAATGAGGTCTTCTGCTGCATCACTTTACACGTCGTTCACTGATTTATACTCATTGAAAAAACACAAAAGGTAGTAAACCATGAAATTGAAGTAAAAACAAACCAAAATTTTATAGACTTAATTATAATTAATCTCTTTAAAGGAATTAGGATAGTCTTGCTTCACTTTGACTTACTTCACATGAAATTCTAGCACTATTTATCTCAGATTTACCTGATGATTTACCTGTCAATTACTTTCATCTGGTATTTATAAGCCTGAACTCTCCTGCTTATTGAACCCAAAGGGACACCTCTGCTGTGGCGTGGCGTGTCATGGCTGTGAAGATGTGACAGTGCAGGATTGTGTTGTTCTAACAGAGGTCAGAGCTGGTTTCAGGTGTAAGTCAAGAACCAGTGAGTCACTGCTGTGATTTAGACGACCAGCATGTGCCTGGGAGTATAGAGGGCCTGACAAAACCAATCCTGCCACAACAGAGTCACCGGCTGCCTAAAAATAACCCTCTGTCACTTCCTGTCTCTCACACATGTCCACACCTTCCTCATTTCAGTCGGCCTTATCGCCTGGGTTCTTCTCTTTGCTTCAATAAAAGTATTTTTGCACCTTTCCTGCAGCATTTCTTCTTCTCTACTGAATGCCCTTATTACTGAATTCCATTTGAAGTTCCATCTGTGTCCTCACAAATGTTCATTTCCAACAATCCCATTGCTCGAACACCTAAATGAAGCTATTGTTTCTGTCGTCACGTCTCCTCCTTCAGTCTCACTAGATCAGCCAAAATAAAGCAGAAGATTCTGACTGACACTGTTAATCATGTAACAGTGCTACATTCAGTTGGGAAAATCCTCCATTCATTTGGATTTCAACTTGACACCTGCCATCTAGCTGAACATTTTATCCAATCACTTGTATCCCCCAGGTGGTAACAGCACTCGGCTGCATTAGCAGCCTAATCGCAGCTCAACAGGAGTTGATGCTGCATAAACTGCAAATGAAACTACAAGACAAAAAGTCTCAATAAGTCTTGTTTCAGCTTTTATTTTGAAATCTGATGGGATATTTTAGCATTTGTTAGAAACAGATTCTCTTAGCTTAATGCTTAAAGTTACAGCTGGCTGTGTGACCTGGGAGTGTTTTGTTGACCTAAATACTGAATGAGTCAAGCTTCAGACAAAGTAAAAAGGTTGTTTTTTTTGTTGTTTTTCTGTTTTTACAAAGTATGTAATTAATAATAACATAGCTGGAGATTAATCTTGGGAACTGGAGCTGGAGAGAACAGGATGGACTGATTGGATGGGTGGGTAAGTGCTCGATGTTGCAGATGAATGGGAACTAATTAAATCTCTTTTATTTTGAATTTATTTTGAACTCAGGGGTCAAAGATACTGTGGAGCCAAACCAAGGAACAAGGTTGAAGAGCCAGTGACCAAGGTGCAGAGGCAGACCATGGTCCAGGAGGCAGATACATGTATGGTGAAGAGAAGGCAAGACTTTAAGGGAGGAGGTGCGTTCTGACAGGTCTATATATTTTTAGAAAGAGTGCCCAAGAAAAGGTATAACAGAGGTAAATCCAAGAAAATTATGGGCGGCAAATGGAGACGAAGTTCACCCTTCGATTGGGAGACCGGGGTTTGATTCCTGGTGCCGGCAGGCTACATATCCAAGTACCCTTGGGCAAGGTACTGAACCCGCCACTGCCCTGGGGCGACCGTAGTATAATCAGTAGGGAGATCGTCCTCCGACTGGGAGAGCGGGAGGCTAAGTGTTGAAGTAAAAATAAATAAAAATTGATACACTTGATGTATCAGCGTCGGAATTAAACTGGACTCCAAACAGTCCGCCTCCTTATATTGTTTCCTTCTCTTTGAATTCTTGCTTGTATGTTCTCTCAATGTAAGTCGCTTTGGATAAAAGCGTCTGCTAAATGACAGTAGTAGTAGTAGTAGTAGTAGTAGTAGTAGTAGTAGTATCCTCGGTCAAGATACTGATCCCCGAAACGCAGTACAAAATGGCTGCTCCTCACTTCACAGAAAACTGATTTCCCCAAGACGGATCAATAAAAGATATATAGCTATTAAATAACTCATCTAGGTGATCTTAGTCTGGAATGAACAACGTGAGGATCCAACCAGAATCATGATGAAAATAAAACTCTGACCCAACTTTAGATTGTAAGTGAATGTATGTGAAACCTGCGCTCAAATTCACCCCGAGAGGCGGAGACAGCAGAGGGCTGGACCCGCCTCCTGGCAACCTGCAGAGAAAAAAAACCACCAAGCAGGATAGGAGGCGAGGGCATGGAGAAACTGCAAGGAGGAAATACATTTATCTAAAGCAAAGAGAAAAACAACAGATTTATAACTCTACAACCAGTTAGTGCTGACCAAATGAGCATCTCAGCTGCTTTAATTAGTTTAGTTGTAGCCTGTACAGGCTGAACAGTTAGCCTTGCGCTGCTAGATGGATTCTCGCGAGATTTGGAGTTTTCCAAACCCACAAAAATCCATCTTGTACTGCTCCATTGTCAACCGTCTATTTCGGTCAAAAAACGTTCAAACCAATCATGTGTTAGCATCGTGCTTTGGGGCGGGTGTTCAGGTATGATTGGCAGCAAGTGTCCAAGCAGACAAAGCAAAACAAACATGGCTGCTGGTGGACGTACACATAAAAGCAGCTATTGAATCTGTTTTAGGACAAGAGACGATATCTTCATTGAACACTGATCAAAGGTAAAAACTTTAGTAAAGATGTGTTTTGCTTTTCTTAGTGGTAACAATGTGTTTGTTTTTCTCCTGAATGGAGTCGTAAGAAGTTGATTTACTGTGATTGGCTAAAGACAGATCATCAAAGACAGACACTTGCTGGCTCGACCTCCAATCAGATTAAAATATTATATCAGATGTCCCGCCCCTTTTATAGACGGTTTCAAATGGAGCAGATCCAGATGTATGTGTGTCCCTGATAAGAGGCGGGGCTACACATAGGTTACTGAACTGTAGCTGGCTGGAAGGTTTTTGAGTACCTGAGTCAATTTGCCAGAAGACAAAACAGGATTACATAAAAAATTACTTCTTGAATAAAATGAATAAAAATAGATAATGGGGTAAAAGTGTGTTTGTGTCCATAAAATCTGTTTGTAATGTCAGAAATGGAGTCCTAACCATCACTGAGAGGGAAAACAACAATCAGAGTGAAAGAAAAACAAGAAAATAAACTTCTACCGTCATGAAAAATTCTTCTTCTTTCACTTTAAATCTTGTTTTTATCTTACAATTGATCAAATAAAAGCAAAGAAAAAAAGAATGTGAAATGATACCCCCACCCCCAAGAAACCACTGTATGAAGGTTGTTTTCAGCTATTTTAGGCTCAGTTCATTTTTTTTGCCTCCAACACATGACACTCAGCGGTGGTGCTGACTGAAAAGACAAAATGAGGTTTATCTGGAGGGTCTGAAGAGAAAACAGGCGGAGAGCGTTTGACAGAAGGTCAAATCGGCTTCACGAGAACGTCCACTATGCCTTGAAGAAAGTTACCCTCTGATCTCTAAGTTCTAGTCTGACTTTTATTCAACTCTTTGTTTTTTTCTGTGAATATTTTCTTCCAGTTAAAGGAAACAGACCTCATCACTAAACATTTAACTTCAACTAGAAACAGATACTTCTTTTACACTCAACTTTTGTTCTCAAAAAGACATTTGCTTAAAATTCAACATAATTAGGTTTACTTCATATAATGTAAATGTTAATTACAACTAGACGATCTTTAAGCCAGTTTCTCACTTGGCTGTTTTCTAGTGACAAATTGTGAATAAAATGTCGTTTCAGGGAGTCTTAATTTCCTTGTTTGAGTTGCAGGGTCTTGCTGTGATGTCCCTTAGATTTTGAACATGTTAAAAATTGCTTATAAACGTTCTCTCTGAGAACATCAGTGACCGTGTTGGTTACACTAACTCAGAGATTTTCTGGGTTCCAGCTGCTTTAGCAGGAGGCTGTTTCAACTAAAAAGCTGGTTAACGTCAGAAAAGTGTGGATATAACTGAATCCTCCTGTCTGACATGCCAGTGATGGCTTCAGCTTAAACGCTTCATATTAGAGGTCGGATTCTTTTCTGAGTTACAAGGTTGAGATGTTTACTCATCCATTTATTTCCAAGAGACTGAAGTGAATTTGACAAAGTAACATCAGACATAAGATGCTAATTAAAATCCCAAGGACAACAAATATGTAGAGAAAAGATCTATTCAAAAATACCAGTGATGGTCATCTTTCATCACTGAAGTTTGTATATAAATCTTTGAAAATGCATCTGATTTGAATTCGAGGGAAAGAATCCTTCTAGATATTCATACTGGTATAAAACGGTTGAGGACGACGCATCATTTGATAAAAATTAAAATGATGTCCTATTGGATTTATGTCAGGCGAGTGTGAAGTCCAGTTAATATCAGTTCCTTCATCCTCCAGGAACTGCCTGCATGTTCTTACTACATGAGATATTATCATGCATCAGGAGGAACCCGGGACCTACTACACCAGCAAAGGCTCCAAGCTCATCATACGTTCACCGCTGCTTCTCCAGACCATTTCATGTCTGTCACATCAGCTCATCTGGGAAAAGAACAGGAACCAATAATGGACCTGCTAATTCTGATGTTCTCTGGCTCCAGTTGAGCTCCACAGTGATGGACAATGAGCACAGGGTTCCAGTAGGAGATGTTGGGTCTTCAGGTCACCCTCATGAAGTCTGTTTGTAATTGTTTATTCCCTTTATAGGACTCTGGCAGTACTAATCCTGCTCCCACTTGCACAAAGGAGAAGATACCAGTCCAGTTGATGAACTAAGGCCCTAAAGTAACTGCTTGTCTCCTAGAATCTCCTCCAAGTTCTTAAAGAGGTCATTTCATACACATTTCAGGACTTTGTGGTTATTTCTTAAGTATTAACCTGTAATATGAAACATTTTATATCTAAAGAACATCAGGAAACACTGATTAACAGACCTTTCAATCTGTCTGTGTTAAAATTCAGCTAGCTTTAGTTCTAGTCTGTGCTGGGAGACACAACAAACCTTCTGACAATGGCATACTGAGGCTCTTTTAGGACTCACAGACTTTGAGTAAAAAAATGAGAATGTTATTATCTAAAAATGAACTAGTTACTAGGTCATTTTTCTCTTGTTCGTAAATTTGGTTAGGGTGCATATATAAAAATATTATCTTTTAAACAAATTTAACAGACAACTGGGAATAAGAAGTATTATATTTTGGTTCTATCTCACTAAATTTGAAAATGTCAGAGTTTATTAGGGTCTAATGAGACAAGTGCAACATTATGACCATGGGGAAAGTTGTAGCTTTATAAAAAGCTTGACAAGGACATGTCCTCTTCACAGAGGACAGTTATAAAGCAGACAAATATCTATTTCACTTTCAGAATTTAACAAACTGACAAACAGATTTTTTTCCCTCCTGCAATTAGGAATGTGTCTGTTATATTTGTCTTAATTCAGTGTTTTGAGTTGAGATAATTTAAAATGAAATTTAAAAAAATCATTCCTCAAGGTCTTATTACGTAATGAGTAAAATCTTTAGTAGTTATTCTTAAAGAAATATATATAATATATATATATATACTGTATATATATATATATATATATATATATCTTTTTTTTTTTAAATTGAAGTTTCAAACAATCGGATACAATAAAAACGTACCTACAGATAAAACTTTGTATAGTATTTTTTTTTATAAAGAATACAAGCTGGTTTGCAACAGGCAGCTTTTGATGCTTTAATTTAACTTGGAAAACACATTTTTTAGTCTGAGTTTATGGACATGAAGTATAGCTGCATGATTCATGGAAAGACTAACTCTCTGAGAATCACGTCACCTGTCGCCTCTTTTTCTTTTTTAGATGAAGAGCATCAAAGGATTTAAAGGGGGATGTGTGTGTATTGATTTAATACAGTATGTGGAATATAAAGTGACCTTTTAACATTCTGAGAACATGAATCTATCCAAAACCTCTTTTCTAAAATGAGTAATTCATTTAAATATAAACATTAATAATACATACAAATTATAAACAGTTACGAAAATTATTTTATCAGAAAATAAAATCACTGACAAATACGATAAAAGGAACATTTTCAATGATCTCTGTGGATTGACTTTGTTATTTTTCAGTTTATTATTTATTTTAAAAAATATTCCTTTAAGGAATTACATTTTTAAATATAATAAATGTTTAAGGCGTATATGTCAACAAATGTTTTCTCACAGACAGTTTTAAGTAAAATAAAAATAGACAAAATTGTAATTTAGACACTCAGCTGGATTGTTTAAATATACAATGTTTTATCAGATTTAAAAGTATATTTTTGTAAATATATATATATTTTATAAAACCATCAGTGCCTGAAAGATACATTAACCAATTAACCTTTAAGATAATTTAAATTTTATTTTACAACAAGATGTAAAAAGATTTCGATATATAGTTTTTTTCCAGAAATGTTTGAATGCGTGGGGCCCGTCTCCGTCCATATATACAGTCCTAATTTGTAGTGTTTAAAAGAATATATCCTAAAATTTGCAATAGAAAAATGAACTTTCTTATTGTGCATTATTTGGAGACAATTGATGCAGACAAAAATCAACAGATTTGCCCCTTTTTTACAAACAGAAAAAGAATGAACACAACTCTGCAGAAGGCTTAGTAAAAGCAAAACCCATCACCTGATTTACAAAACCATTTATAATTAGCATGAAGGAAAGTGGGGCAGTAAAAACTGTTCACAAGATGAAAAAATGAACTCAGTTGAGAATGAATCTGTGTGTTAAACAGTCCAACCAGGCTGCAATCAGACTGTGAAAAAGCATGAAAAGAAAGTCAAGATCAGCAATAATTTGTTTTTATGATGTGGACTAACTGCTTGAACTGTAAACTCCTAAGGGAACAAACAATTTTGGATTTAACACGATATTACTGTTGAGTAAACAAACTTTGCTCAGCATTTACAGTAAAGTAATGAAATAAGCAATAAAAGCAATCAAATCTGTGCTTGAAGGTTTCTCTGCAAGCTCGATGCTTAACCTGCCTCTGAGCATCTTTTGCAACCTTCAAGCACAGATACAAAGCAAGAGGGATGATACAGGCAGATAAAAACCTGGCAACATTGAAATATACAGCACACACAATAAAAACCTTTGTAACCTTAAAAAAAACTAATTTGTTAAAAAAACAAAGTAAGTGATGATATTTTTTTGATAGTTGTGCAATTAGTCGTACTGTTGCCTTACAGCAAGAAGGTCCTGGTCCTTCTGCGTGGAGTTTGCACGTTCTCCCTGTGTATGTGTGGGTTTTCTCCAGGGACTCCCGTTTCCTCCCACAGTCCAAAAATATGCTTGAATGTCATTGGTTACTCTAAATTGTCCCTAGGTTTGAGTGTATGTGTGAATAGATGTTTGTCTCTATGTGGCCCTGTGATGGACTGGCTACCTGTCCAGGTGTAACCCACCTCTCACCCATTAACAGCTACAGATAGAAGCCTGAACCCTGAAGTATGAAAATCTCCTAAAAAGTTGTAAATAAGAGAAAAATTAGAGCTCACAACATCAAGCAAGAGAAGTAATAAAACATAAATCTGATTGGTGCAGTATGTTAGAAATGTCTGTCCGACGTTATATTACAGTTCAAGCACAGAAAAAAACACAACAATCAACTAAAGGATGGATGATGCTTCATATACAGATAGTCAGGGTGCCAATCGGCCACACAGGCACTGCTAGTCCGAAATGCTTCAACCTGCACAACTAAAAGCTTTTTATCTGTAAACTTTAAGGTGAAATTCTTGAACTGTGAGTGTCTGGATAGTCACACATGTCTACCATGCTTCATGTAGGAGTCATGGCAAGTTCAAACACCCTTCACTTCACGTCTTAAGGAGAAAACTGAAGGTCAGTTAAAATGGCTGCTGTTGGAAACACAGCGAGGCTGTGATACCGACAGAGACGAACAAATAGTAAATGGGTTGATAATTATTGAGAAATTAGTCAATAAAAATTTCAAAGTAGAAACAAAAGCACTTTTCCAAAGAAATGGATACAAGTATGCGCTAACAAATGAAAACTATGATAATTTTACACAACTGTCAGTCAGCTTCCGAGTATTGAGGACAGAGTTTGATGAGTTGCAAGCAACAATGTTTAAAAGATTTTTTAAATAGATGAGGATGAACTGAGAGTTGCAGACAGAAAGGATTATGAACTGAAAGTAACATTCTAATTATTTCAAATACTGAAAACAATACGAGACTCTGTATTTGCTGCCAGATGATTCTAAAAAAAAAAAAAGATTAATTCACAAAAAAACAGGAAGTAATTGTTAAACTGTCTAACAGTTTAACTCATGATACGACTCCAGTCAGTTTATCCAATAATACTGAAACGTGTTATTAAAAAGCAGTATCAGGTGAGTTCAGTGAGGTGTGGCATGTCACATGGGCCGTGGTTTCTAAAGTACTAATGTGTGCAGACTTGGAGGCAGAAGTGGTAACTGCAAAAATGTAAATGTTGAAATAATATAGCAAATCTCCCACATGTTGTGATCATGGAACTACAGTCCAAACACCCAGAGGCTTTTATAGTCATCACTAGAAATTACACTATAGACTCTACCCTCAATACTTTTTATCAGATTGTTGATTGCACCACAGGGACAACAACACCTTGCTGCCTGCAGTAACAAATTGTGTTATAAACTCACCTAAAAGATTATTAGGAACACCTGTTCAGTTTCTCCTTAATGCAATTATCTAATCAACCAATCACATGGCAGTTGCTTGAATGCATTTAGGGGTGTGGTCCTGGTCAAGACAATCCCCTGAACTCCAAACTGAATGTCAGAATGAGAAAGAAAGGTGATTTTGAGCGTGTCATGGTTGTTGGTACCAGACGGTCTGAGTATTTCACAATCTGCTCAGTTACTGAGATTTTCACCCAAAACCATTTCTAGAGTTTATAAATAAAAACATCCAGTATGCAGCAGCTTGTTGATGCTAGAGGTCAGAGGAGAATGGACCGACTGATTCAAGCTGATAGAAGAACAACTTTGACTGAAATAACCTCATTTCAACTGAGGAATGCAGCAAAGCATTTGTGAAGCTACAACACACACAACCTTCAGGTGGATGGTCTACAATAGCAGAAGACCCCACCAGGTACCACTCATCTCCACTACTAATAGGAACAAGAGGATACAATTTGCACCAGATCACCAAAATTGGACAGTTGAAGACTGTAAAAATGTTTCCTGGTCTGATGAGTCTGGATTTCTGTTGAGACATTCAAATGGTCGAGTCAGAATTTGGTGTAAACAGAATGAGAACATGGATCCATCATGTCTTGTTACCACTGTGCAGGCTGGTGGTGGTGGTGTCATGGTGTGGGGGATGTTTTCTTGGTACACTTTAGGTCCCTTAGTAACAATTGGACATGGTTTAAATACCACGGTCTACCTGAGTATTGTTTCTGACCATGTCCATCCCATAATGACCACCATGTACCATCCTCTGATGGCTACTTCCAGCAGGATAATGCACCATGTCATAAAGCTAATGGTTTCTTGAACATGACAATGAGTTCACTGTACTACAACGACCTCCACAGTCACCAGATCTCAATCCCATAGAGCATCTTTGGGATGTGGTGGAACAGGAGCTTCATATCCTGGATGTACATCCCATAAATCTCCATCAACTGTAAGATGCTATCCTATCAATATGGACCAACATTTCTAAAGAATGTTTTCAGCACCTTGTTGAATCAATGCTGTAGAATTAAAGCAGTTCTGAAGGAGAAAGGGGGTCAAACACTGTATTAGTATGGTGTTACTAATAATACTTTAGGTGAGTGTATTTGTGTAATCTATAACTGTGTTGACTTTACAGACTGGAATGTACTGGGATGTTTTCTAAGAGTAACATGGGTATAACATCAGTGGAATGACGGACTACATAACAGCCTAATTCAATTTCTGCTGTGACACCAACATCCCAACCAGGACTGTTCGTAGTTTCCCTGATAGCAATACTTGGATCACTAGAGATCTAAAGCTCCTACTAAACAAAATAAGAAAACCTTCAGGTCTAGAGACAAACATGAGTTAAAGAGGATTCAGTAAGAATTGAAAGTGGACCTGTAGAGGTGTAAAGTCTCAGGAGGCCAGTGTTGACATATAATATGTAATTGGTTGACACATTAGGTCAAATTCAAAATTCCAAAGAGATTTACACTTTTATGTGAAATTCTGTTTGATAATCTCTATTTATGTGTTGCAGTATGAGCTACATCAGGCATCATTAACACAATTTGCTAAAGAGTCTGAGCTTTTCCATGCAGACAGTGTTGAATTCATAGAAAGTATAGAACCTGCTTTTTCTTAAAGAGGCCATTTCATACAAATTTTAGGACTTTGTGGTTATTTCTTAAGTATTAACCTGTAATATGAAACATTTTATATCTAAAAAACATCAGGAAACACTGATTAACAGACCTTTCAATCTGTCTGCATTAAAATTCGGGTAGTCAGCAACTCATTAATATTCATTATTCTGATTTGCTGGACTCTGATTGGCTAACAAACTAGCCTATGAGAGCAAGGTATACTGTTTCCTGCCCCGCTGTGCATGGCAATGTCAGACGTTGTCTCTTCCTGTTTGCTACGTCTTATGCTAACAGTTTTTAGCTAGCAGCATGCTAGGTGTTATGCTAACAGCTTTTAGCCAGCAGCATGCTAGGCGTGGTTTCAACTGCAGGAGCTGATGAATACTAACGAACAAAGGAGTTGTGATGAAAGAGATACAGGCCGTTAGAACTCGGGAGAATTCTGGTTTTATCACCACCTGTGTAGTTTGAGAGATAAAAACTGAAAGAGAAGTTGTTGACCTGTTTTCACCCACTATGAAGGTAAGAACACCTGTGGAGCTAAAATATTCAACAGAAACCTCAGAAACACTGTTTTTAATGGAAGGACCTTTTTAAAAAAAGTACTTCGTTAAAGTTACTCACTACTTGTTCCAAAAGGTATTTCGGTTAGTAACAAAAAAGTAACTAGTTACCTGAGAAAGTTACTGACTGCGTTACCAAAAGAAATACAATTCTTGTACTATGCAAATAATACTTGACAAAAAACCAGATTCCCTGACAGCACCAGTCAGGATAAGGAAGATTACAGATGTCAACCATTAACAGTCAAACAGTTAAAACCTTCAGTTTTCAAGCAAGCCACTGTCACTCCGCTGCTGAAAAAACCGTCGCTCGACCCGGCCCAGGTAGGAAACTACCGGCCAGTCTCGCTCCTACCGTTCATGTCCAAGATCCTAGAGCGAGCCGTTTTCACTCAAGTCTCACAGTTCCTCCATGACAATAACCTACTTGATCCTTATCAATCAGGCTTTAAGCGAGGCCATTCCACTGAAACCGCTCTTCTCTCAGTTGCAGAGTCACTACGGGTTGCCAGATCGGCTGGTCTCTCCTCAGTACTCGTACTCCTCGACCTGTCTGCTGCTTTTGACACCGTCAACCACCTCATTCTCCTCTCGACGCTATCTAAGCTTGGCATCTCGGGACCGGTCCTCTCGTGGTTCACCTCGTACCTTGCGGAAAGATCTTTCAGAGTCTCGTGGCATGGACAGATGTCCAGTCTGCATGAGCTGGCGACGGGTGTCCCGCAGGGCTCGGTCCTTGGTCCTCTCCTCTTCTCTTTATACACCACCTCATTAGGCGAGATCATTCGCTCCCATGGCTTCTCATACCATTGCTACGCTGACGACACTCAGCTCCTCCTCTCCTTCCCTCCAGACGATACATCCGTCTCAGTGCGGATATCTGCTTGCCTCTCAGATATCTCGGCGTGGATGAGGGATCGCCACCTTCAGCTTAATCTGTCCAAAACTGACCTCATTGTCTGTCCTGCCAGTAACTCCTTACCTCCTCAGATAAGCGTGCAGCTTGACTCCATCACGCTGGTCCCCAAAACCTCCGCCAGAAACCTTGGTGTCATACTGGACAACCAGCTGTCCTTCAAAGAGCAGGTTAACTCCGTAGCTCGCTCATGTCGATTCTCGCTTTACAACATCAGGAAAATCAGAGCCTTCCTCACAGACCACACCACACAGCTTCTGGTCCAGGCCCTGGTCTTGTCCCGGATCGACTACTGCAACTCATTGCTGGCCGGCGTCCTCGGTTAAACCTCTGCAGATGATTTAGAACGCAGCAGCACGTCTGGTCTTCAACCAGCCCAAGAGGGCTCATGTCACTCCGCTGCTCATTTCCCTGCACTGGCTTCCAGTTGCAGCACGCATCAAATACAAAGCTCTGCTTCTGGCTTACCAGACTCTAACACACACAGCTCCTACTTACCTTCACTCCTTCATCCAAACCTACATTCCCACGCGTCAGCTACGCTCAGCCGCTGAAAGACGCCTAGCGCTTCCACCACAACGTGGCATGAGATCATGTTCCAAACTCTTCTCCTCTGTTATCCCCCGATGGTGAATGACCTACCAAACTCGGTCCGATCCTCAGAGTCTGCAGCTACTTTTAAGAGCAGACTTAAGACTCACCTCTTTAAAGAACACTTTCAGTCTTAATGTGGGATTAATTTATGATTTATGATAGCGATTTGGGAGTTTATCTCTATAAAAGAAAAAAAAAAAATTGATACACTTGATGTATCAGCGTCGGAATTAAACTGGACTCCAAACAGTCCGCCTCCTTATATTGTTTCCTTCTCTTTGAATTCTTGCTTGTATGTTCTCTCAATGTAAGTCGCTTTGGATAAAAGCGTCTGCTAAATGACAGTAGTAGTAGTAGTAACCATTAAGACAATCACCAGTACAAGTGTTGTTGGAACCTGGTCAATAACCAGACCCCCATTAGACCATCAACACTTCACAGGCCCTGATCAGGTCTCCTGGATTCTGAGGTTCAATGCTTTCTGCATCCTGCAGCACATCTTGAGTCTGCTGTGGGAAAGGAGGCTAATACTTTGGAAATGCATGAATGAATGAATGAATGAATGAATAAATAAATAAATAGATAGATAGATAGATAGATAGATAGATAGATAGATAGATAGATAGATAGATAGATAGATAGATAGATAGATAGATAGATAGATAGATAGATAGATAGATAGATAGATAGATAGATAGATAGATAGATAGATAGATAGACAGACAGACAGACAGACAAATAAGAATAGAATAGAATAATTTGGTTTAGGACCCCTTTAGACTCTGAATGACACCTTGTTTGTTTGTTTATATATAAGTACACTGTCATGGTAACTCAAAACATCAAATAAATATAATAACACTCATCTTGTGACCGAAGCAGTTGTTTTGATGCATGATACTGTATGTGTGGGGGTGTACTTTTCCATTCAGTTGCACAGTTTGGATATTAAAGTATTATCTACTATACAAAAACCAACTAGGAGAATAATATGAGGCTGTATTTTAGTCAGGCACCAAATGGAGCTACACTTTTTAAAATTGTGCTCTTTAAAAGAAAAATACTTGTTTCTCCTTTTTTTGTAGAACTTAAAATCTTGATTTGAAAATATAAATTTTAATGAAAAGACATTTAGTGTATGGAAAGATAATTCATCTGATTGTGCCGTCCTGTATTTGTTGCCTCATCTGGAGATTAGGAAGAGATAAACCCAATCCTTAAAAGATGATTTGGGTTTAGTTTCACAGAACATGAAAGCCAACAGGATCCAACTTGTTCTCACTCAGGACCCCTGGTGAGCCATTAAAGACAACTTAAAACACTGAAGATAACATGTCAGGAAGCAGGAGAGCAAAAGGAAGATATATTAACCTCAGAATACACTAGATTTCTTTGTAAAATTAAGCTCATAATCTCTCCATGTTTTCAGTACAGATCAGATTCCACAGTGTTATTAAACACATGCACATTAACTCATATTTTGAACTTTAAAGCTTTTTTTTTCTTTAAGATTTAATTAGAAGAATATGATAATCAATCAGGTGTAAGTCGACCTACTGCAGTAAAGCTGTGAGCAAACTGCATTTAGCTAGTTCTACAGCTATATTGTTGATTGATATGCCTCTTGTTTGTTCCACTATTAATCTGTGCATGTGTGCATGTGTGCATGTGTTAACAAGCAGTACTTGAGGGTTTTAGACATGGCCTGTCTATCTGCTACTGAGCTGCAGTTCTTGCATAGACCTAACTCCCCCCCAAAAAAAGAAGAATTACATTTTTTATTTATTAATTTGTGTCTTTCATCCTACCACAACCCTTTTTGAATGAAGTCTGGACCGGATGAATATTTATGGAACTGTAAACCATCTTCCTTTCGTCTCTCTGTAACCAAGTTGAAATTACTGTCAGCTTGCTGCAGCCATGTTTTACACAAATGATTCAAACAAACTCCAATTAGAAAGGAAGTGAAATCAGGATCTTTACTTCTTATAACTTGTAGTACTAATCTAATATTTTATCAGCTACACTGCACAATGTTGAAGTTTGAGTGCTGGGAGTTGTGATCAGCTTTGCAGGGAGCCTCCTGAGGTTTGGCAGAGATAACTGAGAGCCAGGGAGATGACTTGTACACTGCATATTCTCATTTTGTGTGGCAAAAATCTACTTATAAGAGGCTGTCCAGTGATGATTCCCCCCCCTTCCCAGCATCACCACCACCCTAACCCTCTCAGGCTTAATTCCCCTCCACTGCAATCGTGCTGGAGGTGAGCCAGCGCCGGTTGGGAAAGCTGTTATCTCTCTCAGTATTCAAGATCCTAATATTTCCAACAGATTGGAAAATGTAAATTCTCCATCAGGAGAGTTATTCTCAGCTGCTTGGTGTGTGAGTCTAAACCAAGATGCTTCCAGACAACTTCATGGTTCATCAGTGAAACCTGAAGTTAGTGGATGATTATTTCCCATCAGTGTTGTTGTTCTGATGCATTTATTATTCCTGCAGAGCAGTGACAGTCTATCAGCAACCGTATCAGTTCACCTTCTGTGGTCAGGCCTCACTACCTCTCTGAATGTCTCTACTATCCAGCTGGGATTTAATCTCAGCGCTGGATGAAACCTCTTTTGGAGAAAACATGCAGAGATATATTGACACTGTAAACATCACTGGTCCTGGCAGAATGACCGACTCAGTTCTTCAGGTACTTCTGCGCTGTTTGAGGAGAGCGAGTTAAATAGGATTTCCCACACAAATAAAACTGAGAAGCATTTTTCTCTGTTTCTGTTCCTGAAACTTTGACTGTTTGTTTAGTGTTTCTACTTTTCTGTCAGTGATGGGTTGGTATTAACAAGGCCTAGTTCTTGTCAGGGACTTGACAACAGATTTATGTGGATAAACCTTTACCTGAGTCACAGATGCAACTCTATGAAAGGCACCACTGCATCACAGGCCTCGCTCAAAGGGCAAGTTAGTTCTGGATATTTGACTTCACAGATTCTAAGAAGATTCTCAGTCGTGTCTAAATTTTACATGATTTTCTGTCTCAAGAGTCAGGTTGGCATCAAAGTGAGGCAGTGTGGTTGTGTTTACATGACAACATTGAATGAGTAAAACTGAGTAAAATTTGAATGGAGTTTGGTCAGAGTCTAACTGTTTCAAATCAAATTCAACTTTATTTGAAAAGCACTTTTCGTGCTCTTGGCAACACAAAGTTTCACACGATAAAAATAATTAAAAACAGATTAACACAGATGTTGTTTCAGTCTGCACAACGCCATTTAATAATTCATTATTTAGAGATTCATCTTTCATGTAGTATTTCAGAACTTTTGTTCCATTTCTTTATCTTATTAAAGACCCACTCTGATGAAAATCATGTTTTTCATGTTGTTAACATGTTGTGGCATTTTTCTGATGCTAGAGGACATATCTTAAGAAAATTAAGCTCAAAATTGCATTTCGGAGTATTTCTGCATTCAAATCGCTGTGATTCAGCATCAGACGCTAAAATACATTTAAAAAAGACTAGATTTGTGACATAGAAAATCTTCTGGGCGGGGCCACAAGCTCCAGCTCTGAGCTAGCATAAACAAAGAGCAGAAACTACTTCCTAGAAAACAGCCCAGGTTTTGTGATTTTAGGTTAAAACATCAGAATCATAATTTAAAACCACTGAGAAGGTTTAAAATAACTCAAAAGATGATCGAAGTGGATCTTTAACACAGAAATTTGATTGAGATTACAAATTAAAAATGTCTTTTACAGGGTAATCAGCTGCGTATGAAGCTTTCATGTCTCTCTTTTAGTGAAAGTAAAATTTTAATAAAAAACATATGAACATACAATTTATTGAATTACTTTAGAATGTAATGTTACTGCACAACCCCCAGCCTGTGTATAACACATTTCAAACCTTTTTTATAAGGCTATGCATTTTCTAATATGTTTTATTCTGGGATGTTGAAGGACATCTGAGATTACACCCTCTTCATTAATCTATTACATTACTAAAATATGAGGGCACGTATCTATAAATTCAAACAGACTACCATCTATAATTCATTGTACAACTAGATACAGTTTAATTTTGTCATGTCATGTTATAGACTTTAACACTGTCAAGTTCAGTCATGCCCAAGTTATCTTGTCACGATGAATTACTGCAAGAGCCGATCTCAAAGGAGAGTAACTGTCCAACACTTGCTCAGACAAACTCTTGTTTGAAAAATCATAGCAAGTACATTGTATTAATAGATGCTCATCAAAATGTAGTTTATCTCTGGAGACTTTCAAAATAAAGCAAATCAGTCCATCCCATCTCTTGTTAAATATACATAATGAACTGAACACAGACGTTTTCTTATTATAAGTTGGTGTTAATGTAAAATTTTAAAGCTTGCAGGGAGCCTCTAATATTTCAGTTTTTCTCATAGTCATCCCATTTTTTATGATGTACTTTAGCATCGCTTCACTTAGAAACACAATATTGTAACTGAAGATGAAAAATGTTCTTGCATTAATATTGCGTGTCTCTGATCTAGTTTCCATCCCATAACATTTAAAAAAATGTGCAGAGATGGAAGTCATTGTATATTCAAACCTTAATGCTGGTTTAAACATAGAACAAACTAATATCAATATGAATGAGAAACACATCAAACACTTCATCTTCTATGTTGCTCCATAACACCTTCAAATGAAAGATGCTTCCTAACAAATGTGTCTGAAAGAAGTTTGCAATGTGAACAACTCTCAGGTTAAACTTAAAGATAAAAGAGTGAAGGTCAAAAAAAGAGGAAAACTACAAGCTGTGATGCCGATGAAAGAGAGTACGAGTAACAGGGGAAATAAAGAAGATAAAGTGAGTGAAGGTGTTTGATGTAGACTTGCCTGAAGCAATAGTCTGATTTTGGAGTTGAAAGAAGTCTATGCACTTTCCAAGAAAACAGTCCTCCCTCCGACTCTAATAGACTCTATTACTACAAATACTTTTGTATTTGCCTGTTAATTTGCTCTGACTCAGAGAATATTAAAAGAAGAAATCCCTTGGGAGGAATTAAACATCATCCAAGATGATTATAAATTACCTAAAGGATGAAGGGGAAGGTGTGACCTTTGTTGCAATTTAATATTAGCAAAGGATTCTAAAACAAAGCACCCAAGTCTGCTGCTTTTTATACTTTATGTCTTGTGGTTGAACTTGTGGAATTTGTCAGCGGGTGTTTCTGTACAAGTGGAAAACATATACTCACACATTTTTGTTTTATTAAAGGTACAAAATGTAAGAATTAGACCTTCTGGTCAAATCAGAGCACTGCAGTAAAAGAACAAAATCGTCCACTCTCAACCACTCACCCCTTCCTCTCCCTGATTTTTCTGACAGGTTGCCATTGACAGACCAGCAACAGAACAATCATGATGATGAGTGAAGATGAGTCATACACAGTAAGTTGATAAGTAGATAAATGCATTTCACTTTAATATCGAGTTGTGGATCTTTGAAAAAAGAAGCTTGTGATATTTTTGCAGCTGGTTGTTGTCAAATTGCAAATGCTTGGCAACGTCGGGGGCTCCCATGTGATTTGCTATGGAAACAAGATTTATTTAGACTGTTCTGTGTTTGTTTTTGTTGTTTCTGTGTTGTTTTTATCTCCTCTGCACTATACAACAGAAGGTGTTAATTACATTTCTCCTGTTGTAGAGTAAACCTGTCCTGACACAATACAGGAACCTTAACCCGTAATTCTGTCTGCCAAACATATCAAGACCAGACACAGGGCCGGTTCTGGGTATAGGCAGACTAGGCCATTGCCTAGGGCGCCCTCTGCTGGAGGGGGCGCCAAATTCTCCTTCTTTTTTAACAAACTATTGGACACCCCATTCATCTCATGTAAATAGCAAAATAAGTAATAATTAAATATCTATCTATCATCGTTACTGTTCATTTTAGTATAAATAAATATTTTTTGCAATGTAATCCAGTTATTGAGTTAAGTTGTTCCTGTTCTGAGCAGTAGGGGGCGCTAAAATCCTTTTTTGCCTAGGGCACCATGCAGCTTCGGACCGGTCCTGACCAGACAGGCCAAAAATAAGTACTATGGTGTTTAATACTCTTCTGTAAAAGTACAGTCAGTAATATCTGAGTAAATGTTGAAAACTGTCAAAGAGGTTCCTGACTGTAACCAAATTTATTGCACCAGATATGAAATTGATCAAATCTGTTTTGATCAACATGCAGCCCAACTGCAGGACAAGAACTACTGAAGATCGGGACAGTTAAGACACTAAATATTGTGCAAAACTGGCAGAGAGAAAACTCAAGAAACACAAGGTAAATAGTAAACAGTTACAGTATAATGGAACCTGATCAAAAGTAAAATAAAAGCAGTAAAAGCACTGGGGCAGGTGATTACAGAGCTGAGACAGGTGAGCTGATTAACAGATGAGACAGGTGTGTGGAGCTGAACAATGAGCAAGGACAAAAAGAGACAAAAACATAATAGTGTAGGTGTAAAATAAATGTGCCAAGTTCATTTTAACATCTTTTACGATACTTTCAATCACAATTTAATCATAGATTCCCTCAAGAATGTTATTTTTAATCATTTAAACCTGCTTAAACAAGGATTTCTGGTGTTCTTGTTGGAGGCAAATGAATTATATGAAGAACTCAATTCATTCGGTTTTGTATAGTGAAGTAAATTTTAACCAGAGAAAATCAGTCTGTTTGATCATTTTTAGCATATTCATGTGATCCCATGTTTTTTCCATATAGGATCATATATGAGAAAGTGAAGATTTATCATCTTTCTGCTGAGCCTTTATGCTTCATAGACACCAGATAGAGGGCGCTCTGCTCATCTCAACATTTCATGTCCATGCATTAATCAATCCTGTCATATTTCACCTCTGTACACCTTGTAAACACATGCCCTGCTGTGAAGACATTACATCTGCAGCACGGCAGCACCAGTGGCCAAACTGCACTTTAAAAAGACCCTCAAATGAACAAAAATTGTAGCTCCATTAATGTATGAAAAAAAAGCACACAGACATTTTCATTTGGGCCATTTAAATATGTAACATGTGTAGACCGTTGCTCTGAATGAGTTAAAGGTGAAATACAAATCACAAGTGTAACAAGTTCAGTGGAAACAAATATATTTTAAAATTTGCACAAACAGCATTAACACTTATTTAAAATGTTAAATTATTGCCTTATTAGTTCATGTTGAAGGTCAAAGTCCTTTTGCAGTTTTCAATGTCTTTTAAAATACATCACTAAGTTCTCTGTCATGTGACTTGAACATGTGATCACCCTTCCTGAACTCAAATGTTTTCTTTTTAAACTTTGTCCAACATCATCCAGAGTGGAGCAATACTTCCTGTGATGACTATCTTCCATGTTGTCACAGTATTGGGGGAAATAAAGACTGAGGCTCATAATCCTGGTAGATAATAACAGTGAATACCTGGTTGAGCCCTCTGAGTGGCTAACCTTCTGTACATACTTACTCTACAAAGCTAAGACGGTGATCACATTGGTCTCTAGTGAAGAAAGTTTTCATTTAACATCTGAGTCTGAAATGAAAGGAATGAGTCCAACAGCAGCGGATTGAGTCACAGTTTTCACTCAAGTGGTGGTGAACAGATATGCTATTATTTAGTTCTGATGCTCAGAATAAAGAATAGGTGCAGAATGATTCTGTGCATTCTGGTCTTTAGGTAAACACATTTTAATTAGCATAAATATTTAATCAATTTTCTAATGTGAAGGGGTGCAAAACTTGTAATCAAATGTGCTGACTAATGATCCAGTGAGCAGGTAGAGGTACAAGTGTAAAATGTACAACACATTCTGTTGACAACACGGTTCCCACTGCAGGGAGTAACGAGGATCTGACGATTCTGTGACAGTGTAGCAACCTTGTAAACATGACTGATGTTGATGCTGTCACCAATTTACTATGTGAAATATTTTACTTTGAAAAACTCGGGTTGAATCAGGTAAAAGAATCAAAGAATGAGGTGTAAATCCTGCACATTTTTTTTAGGTGTTGACCTTTGTTGATCCATTCTTATTTTGCTGCAGTTTCTTTATAAATTCATTTCTCTAATCTGTTTTATTGTAATTAGTTATCTGCTTCTTTAACTCATTGGCTGCCAGCAGTTTTCTGAACAGAAAAGACCTTCACTGCAGTATTTTTGAGCATTTTTTACTGTTTTTGAAGAGCCACAGAATATTGTGCTTTATGACTATATAAACATCTAAATGATCAAACAAATAGTACACTCTCTACTTCCATCAGGAACAAACAGCTTGTTTCTAGCGTTTACACAATCTGCTGATTTCACAGAAAACTCCTTTTTCTTATAAAAAATGGAGAAAAGGAGCTTTTTGTGAAATGAGACACGTCAGGCAGAAAAGTTTCTTTGACACTAATAAACAGTGTTTTATTGACACTTCCTGGTTGATCCAGATGGGAACTGGATCAGGTGCACTAAAACCACGTGACTCGAACCGTCTGTTAAAATGAAGGTCTCTGGTTGGGATGTGCAGTAAGCTTTTTCTGCTTTGCAAACCACGTTACGTATAACGGCTTCCCAAAACTTGCTTCTCTTTCATGGATTATCATCACGATCACATAAGTAAGAACAACTTGTACGTCCTTTAGACGTGTGATATTTACTCTTAAGGTGTGCACAGTTGTTCTCTCACCCCTTCCGTCATAAAACACAACTGACGACACTAGCTACGTTTACATGCGCCAAATTTCCCCAATCTGATCTGAATCTTGGTCGATCTGAATTCCCAAATCCCTGTTTACATGGACACTAACTGAAATGATCTAATCATGCCATGAGTACACATGCACCAAGCACTCAATCAGGTTAAATGAGTTGAGCATGCGCACAGCGAGTTGTCTTACAAACTCCGTCCTTTCTGCACGTCTTTCCCGCCCCATCGTGTGCTCGATCTGACTCACGTTATCCCCAATATGGACCTTCTGCAGGTGATTACCTTTATGTTTGGGTTTTTACTGGTTGCATTAACCAAGCTAGAGGCTGAATACATATTACTACTGCTCCTCCACCACAGGAGAGGAGAGCAGGATGACAGGATGACTGCACCAGCAGACCACTTCTGTTTACCTCCCGCTATGTTTTCTACTTGGGTCTGCGAAAGCAGAAAGACGTCACGCTGAAGTTGTACGCATGCGCAGTGGGCTTTTTTCACCCTTTCATTCTGAATGGGTGTATACATGCACGTCTATCTGAATGAAGATCGGACAAAACCACCCCTCTCGATCGGAAGTAAATTTCATTCTGATCAGGCTGCATCGGATCAAAACATTCTGATTGACGTGTTTACATGACGTCTTTTTGTTCCGATTGGGCGTTTATTCCGATTAAATGTGCCCATGTAAACGTAGCTAATGGCGGTGAACAGTTGTATTTGAAAAGATGACTAAAGTCGTCAGTGGCGGTGAATGAGTTAAAAACACCATGAATGTGGCAACACAATATGTAACAAGACATTATGACTTTGATTTTGAAATTCAGAAGTAAAATTATATAAATTGTTCAAACTTATATACAGTATGTTAACGTTAATAATCATAATCATTCAATCATTTGTTCCATTGTTTAGAAGTATTTTCTGTGATGTTGTTGCCGACACCAAGTTGTAAATACGTACCTGAATAAATGGGAATAAAAGACCCACAGCAAAGTTAGACAGCCAGTTTACAGTACCAGCAATCATGAAGGCAGCAGGTCGGTAGGACTGTTCAAACAGTTCCCCAGTCAGGATAAATGGGATGCCACCTGATGAAGAGAACAAGATAGATGAACCTAAAAGGTCCTTACAGTGGCAAACACAAACAAATAGCATCTGTCTGAAAAGCAAAAAAACACCATAAAGTAGAAGAAAACTTTTTCCTTCAAGTGTCATGACTCATTCATCATTTGTGTAAAAGTTTAAACATGCACAACACAAAAATCATTAAATCAAACAAACAGACAAAAAAAGTTTCATAGACGGTGTGATGAATGTAAGAGAAATCTGTAAATATATGTAAATATACACTGTAATATTCTAGTTTTTCAACATTTCTCATATTGTATATAGTTTATTTTAAATAAATAATTAAATAAATACATACACATCAACCATGAACAACACTTCCAGCACTTCCTCCAAAATAATCTTTAATCTGATAAAATGATAATAAATTCACAGTTTCTGAAAGTCACCTGAGAGCCCCAGAGAACAGAACAAGAAAATAATCAGTGAAGAAGTCCCTGTGAGCTAAAAGACCAATTAAAATTGTTTAAACATAGTCAAAGAATATTTGTATGGATAAGTTAACATTTTTTCTGAGTTGGTGAGTCAACAGTAAATAACGTAGGAGCTGAATAAACTCCTACTTCTATTAGTAACTAATTAAAGATATTTATATAACATGAATAATTTCTGAGTCTTAAAATAGCAGAGTAATTTAATTATAGATTCAGATGGCTAAATATATCTGATAAACTCCCCAACATGGATATTAGAATTACAAAATTACAAAAGTCATTTTACCCGCTTGTTATTACAAAAGTGTGTTAAATAATACTTTAAATTTGTTCGGTATTCACAGCAGGGTTTAGAAGCTGCAGGAATAAAGAAAAAAGGATTTGGGGGAAATTTGGATTGAAGTCATGAGACATGGTGTTATTTTAGTTTTGTTTTGCCTTCAGGTACAATGGGTAGTAGATTTATGTAATGTACTTTAAAAAAGTCAACCAGGTCAAAAACAGCACAAACTGCAATATTTTAACATTTTATAGATACAGTGAAACCCCGCCCTGCAGACACCCCTTTGGCAGATCAAGCATTTTTACTTCTTATATGACCCCTCTGGACTGGACACCTCACTGTTCAGGACAACAGACACTTTTTGTCCACCCAAAGAATAAAATCAGTGAAAATTGACCCCGCTAACGGACAGTGATCACAGGTTTCTCATGACACAGAAGCCAGCTGCACATCGGATGTGGAGGACACAGACCAGGAGCTGCCGCCACCAGCCATCGCATGTGTCAATGACCTGCTGCGCTACCTGGCGGACTCGGGGAACACAAGCCTCCTCAACCAGATGACTGAAAGGCTACGAACACTGGATTCTTATTAAAGAGGCCATTTTATACACATTACATGACTTTGTGGTTATTTCTTAAGTATTAACCAGTAATATGAAACATTTTATTTCTAAAAAAAAACATTAGGAAACACTGATTAACAGACTTTTCAATCTGTCTGCATTAAAATTCAGCAGCTTGTTCATATTCATTATTCTAATTTGCTGGACTCTGATTGGCTAACAAACTAGCCTATGAGAGCANAGACAGGTATACTGTTTCCTGCTCCGCTGCACATGGTAACGTCAGACGTTCTCTCTTCCTGTTTGCTACGTTATGCTAACAGCTTTTAGCTAGCAGCATGCTAGGTGTTATGCTAACAGTTTTTAGCTAGCAGCATGCTAGGTGTTATGCTAACAGCTTTTAGCTAGCAGCATGCTAGGTGTGGTTTCAACTGCAGGAGCTGATGAATACTAATGAACAAAGGAGTTGTGATGAAACAGATACAGGCCGTTAGAACTCGGGAGAACTCGGGTTTTATCACCACCTGCGTAGTTTGAGAGAGTAAAACTGAAAGAGAAGTTGTTGATCTGTTTTCACCCACTATGAAGGTAAGAACACCTGTGGAGCTAAAATATTCAACAGAAACCTCAGAAACACTGTTTTTAATGGAAGAGACTCTTTAAAATGACTTACAGTAAGTAAGTCATTTTAAGTAAGTGCATTAAGGAGACAAAGACAAATATTCCTAAGATTGTTCATAGCGTGTTTGCATCCATTCTTATGGATCAATGTTACTGAGGCTTCACATGAATTGTGAACATGAATATTTGCTCCTTAAAGGGGTTATGACATCAAAATGCACTTTTTTGAGGTTTTTGGGGTATATCATGATGTGTTGTGCACTGATGAGGCCGTGTGAACGTCCAAAGCGAGTATCAAAGTTCCCGTTTGTGGGCGGTCCGCTTTGTTTCATATTTAAAAAACGGTTGAATCGGAAAGCACCATTTTTTCCTACGTGGCATTTCATCCTACGTATTTCATAGCGTCCAATAAAAGTGCACAGTGAAGTAAACAGTCAACCCCCCCCACCCCACCCCCAGCCCATACACCGTTAGCTGCGTTGCGCTAGCTTGTGCTGCTGCTCTTGAGAAGAGATGACTACGCAAACGGGGACCTGTTGTGTCCAAGCCCTGAAGGAGGCGACCACATCGTCAATACCCGTAAGTTTATTTATTTAATAAAATGCTGCCTTGCCTGATAAACGTTTGTTCGTGGTCTGAAGAGTTCACGATGCTAGCATGTGATAGCCGCTCTAGCAACAATGTCCGTGAGCAACAGGTTTATCATACCATATTGTGAATCTATTTTCATTGATAACATCTGACAGCACTGTTTATTCGCTCATGTGATTAGTTGAGTCTTATGTGTTCACCCCTCCGTCTTCCTCAGAAGACGTTTCAGGCTCGAACATATACGGTTGTAAACGTCCACTCGCCATGTTACTGGACTGTTGACGGAGCCGAGAAGAAAGGCTTGCTGTGGGCAATGGTTGTAGCCAATCAGAGCGAAGTCAGCCAGGGAGACCCACATATCATTAATGAAAGGAACCGTGTTGCTGAGAAGAGGATTCTGACCTGCCCGTACACCCCCGCCGTGTTAGTTTTTTAATCAAATTCTTTTGTGAGTTGACATATGTGGACATATCTACTACATGAAATAGCTTTACGCCAGTTTAAACAGTGATGTCATCACACCTTTAACATAATTAAGTACAGAAGGAGCATTTCAGAGAGGCAGAGCCTCAGAGATATAAAGATGGGCAGATGTTCACCAATCTGTAATAAACAGCATCTAAAGACTTCCTCAACATAAAAATGTGACGACTTTGAACATCTTCTACAATGAATAATGTCATCAAAAGATTTAGAAGATCAAAAAGATTTAGAGTAACCAGAATGATTGACAAGATTCTGTTTTAAAATCTTGATATAAACATGTACGATTGTGTTTTTAAAAGGAAGTCTGCACACCGATAAAATCGTACAAAGGACAGGAGAAAAATACTTATTTTCTGTGTAAACAATCTTAATCATTTTATTTCTATTTATTTTATCTCTTCTTTGGACAGCCTGTAATCCAGCTACTTTTGAATAAATAACATTAGAATAACATTACTGCATGAGTGATAATAGCAAACTGTGCTGCATAAGGGATGCTATCATATTGTATTTGTAAGCGATTTCAGGAGGTCCTTAATCTAGTTTCATAAATCACTTTCCAGCAAACATTACTATGATAAAGCAGCATCTATCTATCTATATTTTCATATCTGTTCACAACCTCTGTGTTATTGGTATGACTCATGATATCAACTGAATAATCTCCAGCTATTGTGTCTTTACATTTTATTGTAGAAACATTTACGATTACATCAAATTAAGTTTTGAAATTCTAAAAGATTGAAATCAGTGCATGTAGGTTATTTATTGTCAGTAGGTTGTATCCAAGCAGAGACTTAATGAGCTCCGAACTGCAGAGGGATTTTGAGCTGAACACAAAGAGGCATGGCTCACATAAAGGCTTTGCATCCTCTTAGAATTAATTGTTTATGAGAAAAGCTTATCCCATTATTTCAACAAGATGCTGTTTAACAATTGTTACCAGCTGATTAAAACTAGTAATGTGTTTGTGCTTGCAGAGAGCTGCTCCGAATGCACACAGCAATAATCTGCATATTAAAGACTGAACATCTGAATGTATTACGATTATGTATTAATATCAACAATTGGTAATCCAACCATCCACCTGTCCATCCTTGAAAGCACGTTTATTATAGGCAGTGGGGTGAATCAAAAGAAAAAGATCTTAAAATAATGTGTCATCAACCGTAGCTTGTTTACTTTATGAAAAATGTTTCCTCAACTTGAAGAAAATCAATTGAAACACCCCCAACAATAAGGGTCCAACTCAAAGTTGATACCGGGTCAGTCTTAACATCAAAACCCAATATGGCTAAACCAGGAATGATAATAAACTTTTAATTCTCACCATTTTTCACCAGTGCACATAACTCATGAAATATAGCACTATGTGGTGAATGGGGAACATTTCAAAGACAACTATTGTCATCAGCTTGAGTTGTAATATCATCAGAAAATATTTCTAGTTTAACTTGTGCCTAAATGTCATTCCTAGATGCGAGTTGGGAGGTAAATGGATGCAGTAACAGCAGGTCGTGACTACATCAATCTGCCTGTGACCATTATGAGGTCAGAGAGCATCAGATATTCTGATTGATGTCTTTTTAAAAAATCTGAATCAAACATTAAAGCCGGTCTATTTGTTGCTCTTACAGTCATTTTCTATACATTTTCTGATATTAAAAGTTATCCACACAAACAGTCAGAATTCATGATATTGCAAATATATTATAGTCTAACAACTTCAGTCTGTTACATATAGAGTAAGTCTGGTCCCAGGGATGGGACACTAATATGTTATCTGTTTGTGAAAAGCCTGGAAGGAAACACCTTGTGCTGGATGAAAGGAAGCAGATGTCCACACGGGCCAAACACTGCAGCATTCAGTCACTGATTACCATGTAGGGAATCCTACTTTACTAACAGCTTAGCTTGAAGAACAGAGTGACACCGTGTTTCCTTAAAAGCCTGTATTCTGTAAATTGGCTGCATTAAAGACACGCGTATTTTGTTGTATTTTCAACATGTGATCGAAAGTAAAAAAAAAAACAAACAAATAAAAAATAGATCTATTTCTGTGCATCAGATTTAAAAAGGAGAATATATTTGATTCCCATACAGGTGTTGCATGGAAGTGCATTAAACCTTTAACTGACAGTGTTTTCTCACTAACTGACTCACTGACTCAGCTTTTTTTAACATTTACTTTCTCTAATGTTTTACATGTGACTGCACATAAATGTTGTGTTAAAGATTAAAGACATACATTACTGTCAGCTGGTGCCAAGGAACATATCAATGATACAAATGATTGCTGGTGCCGTTCTGCTACTTTGGTTGTTTTATGGTTAACATCAAATCATAATTTGCAAACATACAAAAGTTTCACAAAAAGGACTTTTATATTTTAAAATAAACTCTGAGCTTTCCCTCTGTTTACGTTGTACTTTGATAATAGTTATAATAATGGATTAGATCAATATAGAGCCTTTGCAGCCACCCAGAGCTCTGGCTGGATCCATTATTGACTCACATACTCAGTCACGCTGATGGTAAACTACATTACAGCCACAGCTGCCCTGGAGAAGTCTGACTGAGAGGAAGGATCCATCTAGTACCATCAGCATCTCTGACCACAACTAACATTCATACATAAGCAAGGCAGGTGAAAGTTCTTGCATTAGGGTACAGAGCTGAGCTCAAACTGGCAACCCTGGCTGATCTGCTCTACCTCCTGAACTTCAAGCTCAGCTCTTCTGCTAGAGGCCTAGAAGCTGAGGGTTTTTCTTCAGAACAGAGGTCTCTGATGTTGTTCTTGGGATCTGCTGGACCAACTCTCCCAGTTTGGAGGCCAGAGCACCAAGTACTTCAATGAGCAACGTACCACTGAGTCTTTAAGTTCCACAAATTCTCTATTTCCTGGTTTAGTTCCTTGTGTTTCTTGAGCTTCTCATGTTCCTTCATGATGATGCTGCTGACTCCTGGGATCTCGATCTATCACTACTGTCTCCTTGTAGTTTGCTGACCACCACTAAGTCTATTTGTTCTGGATCTAGAAGTGAGACTGTACTTCAGCACTGACATTCTGCAGGATGTCCAACCTGTCCTTGGTATAGATATTCCTGTCTTCACAGTATCAGTGTTCTGTTTAAGCTTTGCCTGCCTGCTTCTTACATCCCACCATCATAATGGAACATATTAATAAATAGCTCAGCTGTTAGTGACTGAAAGAAAACATTCCATGACAAAACATCTACAATAAATCTCATGTTACAACAACGCAGCACTGATCAGACAGAAACTACAAATCTACTTTTTAGTGGTTGTGGCAAATACTTCTCCACAATCTTCTGTTTCAGCTTGACCCCATAAGATTTCACATCTTCTAAGTGTTGGTGGAATTCCAACGGGTCAGAGTCAGAGTCTTGATTTGTTACATTACATTCAGATAACTGGGCAGTAGAAAGACTTGAGTTCATAATTTACTAAAAATTCAGTTCAGAAATGTTTTTTTACCAATTCATTTGTATATTTTACATATAGGCCTCCATTTAACTCACTGGGTTATTGTTTCTTGTCTGTAAAGATCATATAATAATATGAAGCAAAACATTTGTCAACAAAAACAATCAGTCTATTTATTTCTTTAATTTCCATCTGAGTTTATAATAAGGCATGTTTCTTATTCCAGATGTAGATGTCTAAAATTATTCAACAACAGCTCAAATGCTATAAATAAACTTTAATTACATAACAGAACACTCACTGCACACAAGCCAAACACCCCCCCCCCCCTCAGTGTCATGAAACATCCACATCTTGGAAAAGGTAGAATGGACAGAGGCAAAAACATCTGGACACACAAAAAATCTAAACACGTTTTAAATAAAAACATGCTGATACACAGAAGATGTGGAATATTTCTTGTATAGTAAATATGTTAATCATCATCATATCAGAGTTTGATGGAATTAACAACAACAGCATGTAACTGTAAGAGAATAATGTTGGTGGAAACCATGTGGAGAGATAAAAACAGCTTATTTATAGAGCGTTTTCACTCTGATGTGATGTTAAGTTACATGCAGCGCGTGACTGCGCAGGAATACCAGGAAATGAAAAACAGACAGAAGCTGTATGTGGCACTGTTCCAAAATAAAAACATGACTAAATAAATAAAATCTGTAAATACATTTCTAAGTGTCAGCTTAAAAAAAATAACTCAATTTGAAGTAATAAAGAAAAATAATTTTGAAAACTGTGTTTTTTTGCCCTGTAATGTTCATCAATCTGCTGCATATCTTGTAAAAAACAGTCACAGAAATATATCTCTATGTTTTAAAACTATCCTGGTTTCTGTTAAAACACTGTAAAAAAAACCTTTTCAATCCCTAAAGGTTCCCTACATTTAATATACGAGGATCTATGAGTATTAAATTACTTCCTGCTTCTATCTCATCACCTGCCTACAGCTGTTTACCTTCAAATGGGCTTAAATAATGTAAAACTACCCTGAGCTACATAAACATATGGAATCAAGTAGAAAAACTGCAAAACCATTTCTTAAAAAGAACAAAAAATCTGCTAACCAAAGAGAAATTCATGAGCTTCTATCAATATGAATGTGACCTCAGCCTCCACGCTGTCTCTTATTATGTGTTTTGTTTTTAATCTATTTGTTGCATCTCTATCCAAAGTTTTATTCAGTCTGAAGGCAATTTGAGTTTCTGTTGCTGTTTTCTGATTTTACTAAAGATAAAAACATGTTTTTTAAAGGTCAACCATCATTTTTTTAGTAATAGATTTAACACATAAAACATGGAGAGGTTTTGTTTAACAAAGGCTGTGTCCTTATGAAATATTGGAGATAATGTTAATTAAATTAAAAATTAAGAGGGAGGAGTCCAGGAGGAGCAGATTTGATTAAATACTGAGTAAATAGCCTTTTGTTCAAATAGAAAGACTTCGGTACCATGAGGTACTCAGTGGCTGGAAAGATTGGAAACCAAACTCTCTTTAAAATGGCGTGCACTTGTATAGCGTATTACTCAGGTTCTACAACCCCCAAAGTGCTTTGACACTACAGTATGTCATTCATCCATTCATCCATTCATCCATTCACACTCACATGTTGTAGCCACAGCTGTCCTGGGACACACACTGCAGAGGCGAGGCTGCCAGGCGCCAGCGCCGCCGGACCCTCGGACCACCACCAAGCAGGTTGGGTGTCTTGCCCAGGGACACAACGGCCAGGTGATCTTTTTCTCTGGGCGGGGTGGGGATTGGAACCAGTGACCTTCCAGTTACCAGACAACTGGCTCCACCTCCTGAGCCACGGCCGCCCCGTTTACTTCAAACCCGTTACAGGTAACGTACAGCGTCTTTTCAACTGGAACTCTGCATGTGTCCTTTATTTTGAAATTTCCAGGTATTTTACTTTCCACTAATGCCTGATTTCCTGTCTGGTACAAACTGAACTGCTAAGCTTGATGCGTTTTAGATGCATAGTACATAAAAAAAATAGAACTGCTGCGCAAATTTAGGAGAGGGCTGCACCACTCCGCTTCTGAGACACGTTCCGACCTGCGCTATCGCACCCGGTGGAAACGATCCTATTGACTTCAACAGCAGCAATCAGTTACACGTCTGGTAGAAAGGAGGAGTTACACTCTCAAGCTCCTGGCAGGACTCCGTTAATACTGTTAAATGATCATGAGGAAAAATGTGTTCATACCAAAGAAGTGTATGAATCTACGTTACTTACAGGAAACATTAGTCATGAGATACACGACAATATTTGTGAAACATATTAGGAAATGATCATGATCAGAGCTTCTGTGCAGTTTCCCAACAAACAACTAAGAAATGCTGCAAATATTGATCATTTTGCAAAACATCACTGTGTCTGAGTTTATACAAGAAGGTTCCTAATAGGTCATTAAAACCGCTTATTTTAAGGTGGAAATATTCCATTTCTGTACATCTTTATAATCTAATGATATAATAAAGCAATAACAAAACATGGTGGTGAACACAAAATGACAGATGAATTCAGGTGTATGGAGAGGACAACACTCTAACAGACACATAATCTATCAGTCCCTGAATTGTTTTTTTTTTTTTTTTTCAATAGTAGCTGTTGTCATTACATTTCTCTGTCTCTGGACGTGTCTCCCTAGAGAATCTCGTCCTTTCACTTCCATCTCTATATATTTTGCTTCCTGAACATCATGTGCTGCTATTGTATTCTCATATCACCTCTTGTATCTCTCATTACCTGCTAAATCCAACACACACATCATTGGTGACCCAGTGTGTTTATGAGAGGTGATTTATCTTGTTTAGTGGTGTTTCTGTCTGTCAGCATGTTGTGTTAACCTCTCATCTGTGTAGGAAACCTTTATAAAGACTCCAAAATGCTCCGTTTGACCTTCTGTGGACTCCACAACGATAAAATTCAATGCTTGTTACCATTTATTCCACACTCATGATTAACATGCACAGTGGATGAACTGCTTAAACCTCAGAGTGTTACATTATGATGGATTAATCCAGCTTTTATGTTAAACTGACTAAGCCTTAAACCAGATTGTAATAAATCAGTAATTTACTTAAAGGTTACATAACAACTGGCAATTACTCCCTCGTAGTCTGAACTGGCATACACTTTTATTTAAATTATGCATAAAACATTCACTAATTCAATTTCAGTAAAATGGGAATATCATTTATTGGATCTAGAAGTTTGTAGTTTGGGAAAAAAATAAGCTGTGATGTCATTTAACATCCTTTAAAACTTCTACAACAAGAAAAGTTTGAGCTGACCCCAAAATCATTTTTTGAAAATAACCTTCCGTGTGTTTAATCCTGGATGTTTGGAGCAGAACTTAATGATGTCATTCCCTTTCAGGGGAAGAGTGAATGTCCTTGCTGCTCGGACTGCTTTTTAGTTTAACCTGGTTCTTATATTTGTTCTAATCATTTCATTACCTTCTTGGTTCCTCCTCTTTATCCTTGCCTTCAGTATTCCTCCTTAGAAACGTGTTTGTTCTCAGTTTGGGTTTGTATTACACCCTCTGGGTTTATATTTTTAGTCCTGTAATTAAATTTTAGTTTTTTGGAGTTTTTTTTGCATTTAGGGTTGTTGTTTGTTTTTGAGTATCATTTGATTGTGTTTATGTAGTTTCCCAGTTTGTTCTCTACATATGAATCCCCCTCCTTGATAGTTTTACTTCATGTTCTTGTGTTTTCCAGATTCTACTATTACTTCCTCATGTCTGCTCTCAGTTTTAAATCAGTACTAAACAAACTTTCCTGCAGTCGTGTCTCAGACGGCCGTTGCTGGAACCGGTGTTCTGCAGAAATATGCTACCTGTTGAGAAGTGTTACTGATTCCTTCTGCACACGTGCTGTTCTACAGTCTTGACTCCAATAAACAGATTTATTGTTTATTTTTGTTTCTATATTTTTCCATAAATACATTTTATCTATCAAATAAATTCTCCAGGACAGAAACACTAAATATGATGTTATTTTTTACTTTCTTTACATTGTCAGAGCAACAGGCAAATGTTTGGACACACCCAGAGGAGAAGGACCCAACAATGGCTGATAAGGACCCAGAGGACTTTTATATAGAAAATATCAGGGAAGGATCATAAAAATATGATTAAATAATTAACAGGAAACACTCACCATAAACAAGAATACTGTATAAACTTCTAATAACATCTTGTTATGAAATAAGTTGTTAATTCGTACAATGGAGGTATTTTTCATCAGGGCAGCATAAATCATCAGAACACCACTTCCTGCTGTGATGGAGGTTATTTAGTCTATTGTAGAACCATCAGAGGGTCCAGAGTGTCTGATATGAAGATGAACATGTTTGTAAGTTTCCACTTAGTTTTGAAACTGTAGCTTAAAGTTTTAAAAGTTATTTTATACTGATTTAACTCAGTGTTCATCGTTGCTCCCCTGGATTCCTGCCTCTTGTCAGAAGGTCGGTTCTTTTAAAAACAACTCCAGAAAATCCTGTTTTTTGCAAAATCTGTTTCAAACAGACCATAATACATATTATGATAGCAGGAATATTGTCACCTTTAATTTAATGAAACAAAAGTTTCACAGATATTTTAATAGAATTTACAATAATTAGAAATTGATTGAAATCAGAAATTGATAAAAATGTCAATTTTGGAATTAATTTAGCAGAAAACAGCCCGTGTGAGTCGCCAGTCTTTAGATGTGACACTGGAGAAACTGACAGTATGTATTGATGAGACATTAGTGGGAATCTTTCTACCAGCGACGTCCTGTTACTGGCTCTAACAAACAGAACTTCAAAGCAGTGAACATAACTCAGGCGTTACTGTTATATTAAAATGCATATGATGAATACATTCTGCAGTTAGAGCACAGAAATACAAAATTTTATTCATCTTAAATGTTCATAATTTATCATTCGTGAACTCAGTCATATAAAAAATATCCATTTATAAAAAGCTTGGAAACCTCCCCTAAATCTTGATTTAATTACCAAACATCAAATTAATCAGTTTTGCATTTTATTAAAACTGGATGACAACGTATATTGAGAAGGGATGAAAGTGAAATCCAGCTAAATGCATATTTGTATCTGATGATCTGCCTTTTGAATGTTTTGGTCTGAGCCATTATCTTTTGTTCATATTTAATTTACATTGGGACAAAGACGGGTTCAGTTTAATCTCACTGACAACAAAAATATCCCTGTTATCACTGAACAATGAGCATCTCGCTGCTTCTATATATAATCATCTGAGAGCTGCTTGTTACTGGACAGAACAAAAGAATAGAATTCAAATGTTATCACACAAATAAATATTAAAGACAGAAAACACTGGTTGTTACAGTGAAGGATTCTGTTCTGTAAGTGAGTGAATGTTTGAAATCAGAGGGAAGAAACTCATCCACATGCTGAAGTAAATGAATGTGTCTCATATCCTGTGTGTCATTCATCTTCTGAACAAAAGACTGTTCTGCTTTTTAGTGGCTTCCATTTAAGTTAAGTTGCTTTGTCAGCTTCTGGTTCACTATCTTTTCTAACCTTCAGATCAGAGTTTCAAATTCTGCAACAATGTCTCTCTTTTTTCAGCCAAACCCTTCTGACCAGTCGGGTTATGAACAAAGAAGATCTAAGGATGATTTAGTGACTTGTGAGTTAGCTAACCATCCTTTAGATCGTGTGGATCTGAATAAACACTGAGCGCATTAGATCAAAAACAATCTGTTATGTAATAAACGCTTATTCATAATCTTCAAACTGTTTTGAGTGCTTACAATTTTCCTGATGTTTCTGTAGAGGAGTGTTATCTCCATGTGGGGGGGGGGATAGTTTGTAAAGGTGTAACAGTCTGTGGTCATAACTGCACATTACAAACCTGTATCCAACTAAATGTAACGATTTTCCAAAATACAAGTAAAAACACCCTTTTCTGTCAGTTCAGATTAAGATCAAATGAATCACTCTAAGTTGTAGTAGTTCAAAGAATTCACACATTTTATTGATCAAAGGAAGTAGTTCAAGTTTTTTTGGTAGTTTTAGCCTGTTGACACAGCTGATTGTCAGAGTGGCACCAGACTGGATAAAATCCATCCATCAGTTCAATGCCTGCATGTGCATCACTCAGATGGGACTGGTGCTGATCATTTGGTGGGATAAGTGACTGGAAACTGAAACTTAAGGCTAGGTATGTATTTTTATCAAACAATCGTTCTAAATGTTACTTATGAAAAGTTATTCTTTCTTCCCTACGAGCATAACTTGAGCACAAAATACTCATTAGCTGAACTAAATTAAAGGGTTTGGATACAATTTCTCAATATGTATCTGAAATTTCCCATGGTCTTTGAAAATTTGCAGTAGGTATGAATAAAATAAAATTAAGTATTCAACTGCCCCCCCTGCTGGTGGAGTTCAATAATCATTATTGTTCCTTGTCAAAACAAATGAAGGGGTCAGATAATTTGCTGTTTGTTTATGACTTTTTCCATTTGAATTAAAACAATACAAACACATTAAAGCACTAAAAACAAACTAAATCAGGTGGTAGTTCGTGCACTGATGATATTTTACCTGATAGAAACTCTAAGATTTCACAAGCTGATCTGAAAGTTCATATATGGTTAAACGTTCTCTGCAGTGGAGTCTAATATTCTTTGCTTTTGTCTGAGAATGAGTCTTTTTACTACTGTGTGATTTCCATCTGAGAACAGCAATTGTGGAGGTCATAGACAGAATGGGATGATAAGAATAGCAGAGAAAATAGTGATTGTTACACTTTAGGATATTATGTTTCAATCAAAATGTTCTGATATGTTATCCTCCCTCAAATCAGCTGAAAGGAACACAACAGCACAGCGAGCTGGAAATGAAACCTGAACTCATGCTTCATGTCAGTTCTTTTTCTAGGAAGGTCATGAAATATTCTTTATAGCAGTTTGTAATCCAGTAAATGGCTTTGGGGGTGAGATATCTTTTTAAGGAAATTTACGGATCAGCCCTATTTGATGTTCTAACTACAGCATTTCTTCTTCTGATAACAGAATGTGACTACGAGTTTAAATTGAAGGGACTAACCACCCTGTTTTAAACACGTGTTCACATCCTCTAGATCAGCGCCATCCGTGGAGGCACTGGCTCATTGGCTGGAGGTCTATTAATTGTTCTCCCCTCTGTTGATCACTAACAGTCTTGTGTGGAACTGGGAGACTTACAGCTTTGATCACAATTTCTAACAATAATGTGCATCTTAAAGGTATAACATCAATGAGTGACAGAAAAACAGAGAAGACAAAAGACTCTTCAAACTTAGAATATTACAGTAAATGAATGTATGAAATTCTAACAAAAATCACAACGTTTGCTTCCGTTTCAGCATCAGACTAACCAAAATAACAAGACACAGATTAGGGTGTGAGACGTACAACAACAGGAGTGTGAAATGTTTATTAACAATATTTTAATCTATATTTGACATCAGTGAGTCACCAGGAATTAATTAATGCACTTCTTCAGCTGTGAAATAATCATATATTGAAAGTGCGTCACCAGGCTGCAGCCTCCTCCACATCTGCATGAACATTCTGACACAAAGAGTCTCATATAAATAATAATAAATAAATAAGGAATTTTATGTCTGCTCAGACATAGATATTTTAAAGTTTCATAACATACAATGTCTATTTTCTTACATGTACTAACTTTTAGTAGTTAAAGGTGGTATATGGAATATTTTAATAAAAAGCAATATTTTTAATAAAATAATTCCTCCATGTGGTGTTTAGAGGGTTGTAGAATGAAAATACAGCATTTCGTTTAAAAATTATATTTGAAGTAAAATATAATAAAATATTAATTTTGGCGGCACGACGTTGGCATTTTGTTTACATCTAGCAGCCAATAGCTGGCAGAGCAGCGGGCACCATTTTGGGTTGTCTAATACTGTAAATACTCCAGCACAGTGAGGCTGGTACTGTGGAGTCTGCAGGTCAAGCAGCTGGAAGCACCGGGGACATGTGGTGATTATATACATTATTTACTTGCCATAGATGATTCCTCTGGGGTTTCTCATGTGTTGAGAAAGTTCTGTGTGAAAACATTTTTTATTAGCAGCTAATAGCAGCTAGCTAACACGTAGCTGCAGCTGACTGAAATAGGGGAACTCCAGGCTGCAGGTTCGGCTGGAGAAAACACCACAGAGGATTTTTGTGCTTGTTTAAGTGGGGTGTGCAGGATGATGTGGGAGGAGGACAGAGGATCTTAGGAGGGACTGCAGGAAGTTTTGGTTTGCTCTAGAAGAGCCACAGACTGAATCGATGACTGAGCTACAAACAGGAAGGAGCTGCTTTTATCAGAGTCAGTGTGTGATCAGCGGGACTGGAGAGCATGATGAGTGAACTGAACTCATGATAGTTTATTGTCCTGCTCGGATCAGTGATCAGTGATATCGTGCTGGAAGTAACCATCAGAGGATGGTACATGGTGGTCATTATGGGATGGACATGGTCAGAAACAATACTCAGGTAGACCGTGGTATTTAAACCATGTCCAATTGGCACTAAGGGACCTAAAGTGTACCAAGAAAACATCCCCCACACCATGACACCACCACCACCAGCCTGCACAGTGGTAACAAGCCATGATGGATCCATGTTCTCATTCTGTTTACACCAAATTCTGACTCGACCATTTGAATGTCTCAACAGAAATCCAGACTCATCAGACCAGGAAACATTTTTACAGTCTTCAACTGTCCAATTTTGGTGATCTGGTGCAAATTGTATCCTCTTGTTCCTATTAGTAGTGTAGATGAGTGGTACCTGGTGGGGTCTTCTGCTGTTGTAGACCATCCACCTGAAGGTTGTACGTGTTGTAGCTTCACAAATGCTTTGCTGCATTCCTCAGTTGTAATGAGGTTATTTCAGTCAAAGTTGTTCTTCTATCAGCTTGAATCAGTCGGTCCATTCTCCTCTGACCTCTAGCATCAACAAGCTGCTGCATACTGGATGTTTTTCTTTGTAAACACTAGAAATGGTTTTGGGTTAAAATCCCAGTAACTGATCAGATTGTGAAATACTCAGACCGTCTGGTACCAACAACCATGACACGCTCAAAATCACCTTTCTTTCCCATTCTGACATTCAGTTTGGAGTTCAGGGGATTGTCTTGACCAGGACCACACCCCTAAAAGCCATGTGATTGGTTGATTAGATAATTGCATTAAGGAGAAACTGTACAGGTGTTCCTAATAATCCTTTAGGTGAGTGTAAATCTTGTTGTTGAGACCTTTGGTAGGACTTTGGTTGGGAGAAACAGACATCCTGACCAGACAGAAAGCTAATGTTGGGGCTAGTTACAAAGTGGATAATTACACTGGAGTGTATGTACACTTCTGCTGCAAATAACTATAAAATATAATGTTTATTTTCCTGTCATGGAGGGTTATTGACATATTTACAGTCATTTTTGTCTCAGGCATTAAAATATGAAAAGCTAAAAATTGCAGATGTATGACTGATAAGTTTTAATTTGAAAAAATATAGGAGACAATATAAAACATGACAGGTATTGCAGAAATATAGCACAAGTCATCTGGGACTTGCAGTAATTTGGCTTCTGCAGAGAAGCATAACTTTTATTTCTGCAGGTTTAAAAGCTCTGGAAGACCAGAGGAGAGGTGAGAGAAAGGTGCTGGAGTCAGCATCAGTATGCCTGAAGATAAAGTAAAATCTCTGTGGACCACATGGTTGATGTCTTCTGACATCCCAGTTCTAGTAAATGCACAGGTCCTCACAGTATCAGTGTATATATTGTTTGGGCAGTGAGGACCTATAGTACCCTGTCTGACAGCCTTTTAGCCAGAATTCACTCGACACACTTATTCCCACAGATTGAAGGACTTCTTCACACACTATCCCACAGACCAAACCCCAAGGACGGAGCGAGTTCAAGCGTTGTAACATAAACATCAGTAGAAAACCAGCACTCATATTTCTATCAGTCTATTTTGGGAAATCGTGACTCATATTTGTTTGTGTACCGGCAGGAGGGCAGTATTCTACAGTGGATGCTGCTGCTGCAGCTGAGGCTGCGACTCCCGTCACATCTTGATTCTTAGCAGCTGGGAATTAAACCTTAAATCAGGGTGTTGTTCACGGATCACTGTTCAGTAATCAGTGCAATCCAGCTGAACTTACTTTTCTATTAGAACAACATCTGTGTGCGATTACCAATTTTTCATTTAACTGTTATGTTTCTTTGCTTGTGAATATAAATATTCATAATCACATTTTGGTTTTCTCTGGATATTTTGGTGTCCCATAGTTAGCAGTTCAATACAACAGTGATTAAGAATAACAAGAGTAAATGTGGTTTGGTTGTTTTCACTGTGTCAGTCATGTGACCTTGCCAGCACCTTTTACCAAACCAGATGGGACAGACTCAATTAGTGGGAATTCTCTGATCTTAAAGCCTTCTATAAGACTGCTGACAACATCAGGCTGAAGGTTCTTCACATCAACTGGGAGCCACTTCAGTGTAAAAGGACAGATTAATAACAAGTTTCAATCTTTATAATTGTCTTGAAGTAAGAGATAATATAAATTAGAACAAGCATCTCCACAATCTTCCATCAATAAACACTGAAACTAAAATATCCTGTTTACAAGTGCTGCTATGTTGTATTTTTAGAGCTATAGATGTGAGAGATGTGGGCTGGAAGTCCCACCTACTCACTCACACACAATCCTGTTTTCAAGCATCAAATAACTCATTACAGCTAAATGTGTGGGAATAAAAACTTATGTTGAGTGTATTTTTATTTACTTATTCTAACTTATTATGATTTAGTTTAATTAGTATTTTTACTTTATTCACTTTGTTGTTCTTACTTGAATCTATTCTCTGCACAACTTCATCAGAGACAAATTTCATACATTGTGCAAATACTTGGTAATAAGCTAATTGATCAAGTGGATTTTGAAAATGGATGAATATAAACTGCTCCGTTTGTTTACACAACAAAGTGAGCAGTTGTTTGTTTTGTATTCAGCTTCCATGTCTTTTATGTTCTGGTGTAAACATTTTTTAGCTTTTTGTTAATCTTGTTCTGACTTTTTGTAAAACAGCTGCTGCTGTTGGTTGTATTGCATTTGGAATAAATTTTAAGTTTATGAGGTTTGCAAATCGTTGTGTTTACACATCATTTCATCTCTTTTCAAATTGAAAGTGTATGTGTGTACATCACATCAACAAGTCCATGTCTTCTATTCTGATATTACAGTCTAAATCAGCCATATCAGATTACTACATATGGACTGGGAACATGGAACACAGCAGGTACAGATCCTGGACATCCCAGGGACCATCAACTGGGACGAGGGGGACAACAAGCTCTCACAAACCTGGAATTCCCTCCTCCAGAGACCAATGACAGCAGTGGGCGTGGCCAGCAGAAATGACAGATCTGCTAGGTTGGCCACACCCACAGAGAAAAACATCTGATACAGATGTGTAACATGGTGACACTTCTGAATAAGACTACAGATGACAGTCGAAAGATGTCAAGGTAAAGAAAAATCCTTATTTCTATCTGAACAAACAAAACCCGAGATGGTTGTATAGATGTATATATATCTATATGTACATACACTATATATATAACAGTATAGTCCTCATCAAAATACCAGCTGTCATTTTATTCACACTGCAGAAATTGGAGCAGCAACATGGTGGCCTTCTTGTCTTGTTAGTTTGGAATATTATTGTTCATGTTGCCGAAGCAAAGTAACACAGGCTTTGGGTGTTTTACTGTTTTTGACAAGAGGGAAACCCTCAGCTGGAGCAACAGCAAAGAGAATCAGCAGTTTAATAAGATGACAGTGTCGGGTTGCTAGGGGAGACCGATCAAAGCAAAATGACATCAATTACAGGATTTTTTGGTTGTTGTTTTAAACAGCAACGTAGTGAAGATGCTTTAAGAAAAAAAACCCTAAATGTCTTTATGTTTCCCTGTTTGTTCAGCTGTCTCTGTGGCAACAGCAAACAATTTAACAACCTCATTTACCTTGACCACAGACATATATCCACACAACATAGACCAGCTTTTAGAGTCTCAGCTGACAGCTGTCTGTTTCACTTGTCAATCATCTGAATTGAATAATCTAAAATGATGTCCAAGAACAATTTTGCAGAGTAAGTACAGGATTCACATGTCAACAGAAGCACATACAAGAACTGCAGGTCTGTCCAACTAAATAAAGAACAAATCCACATTTATTTTCTACCTAAAATTCATACGTGTCTATCTTATTAAAAAACATCTGCAATGTCGTGCTTCATTTGTATTAATGAGGAAAATTCTGCTGTCAGTGACTATTTTCATGTTGCATGAGGAAACTCATGATGGACTGGCGACCTGGTGACCCCGCCTCTCACCTAGTGACAGCTGGACATAGACACCAGCTCCACGTCACCCTGAACAGGAACAAGCAGGTAAAGAAACTAGATGAAGTTTAATAATAAAATCACAGAAGTTTAACAGATTCATCTGTTTTAATGTTTCTAGTGTTTTTAGGTCTTTAAAATGATCCCAATAGTTTGATCTTAAATGTATTTATTTTTTATTTATTTAGGTTTTTTGAGTCATTCAGTCTTGGTTCAGTTTCACCCAATCTCTGTACTTTGTTATCGAGAGGAAATTTTTTGTCTCATTAGGGGTTAGAATCTAAATTAAATTTATGATTTCTTTCACCTTACTATCATACTATCAGTGATACATCAGCCCAATACGTGTCTGTATAAATCAGCTGGTTGTCAATGATCCAGATGAGCTGCAGAAATCTGTCACAAACCACTCAGAGCTTTGACTTCTGTTCACCTAAAACACTAATTAACTATATAAGGCCATTAAAATGATTATTAACGTGGGTTTAGTAGCTCAATTTAAGTTGTTATTATTGTTATTTTAACATCATTTGGCTGTATAAAAATATTTGATGCACATGTTCCGCCAAAGAAGTAGACAAGTTATTTATGTTGCTGTTAAAAATCCATATACTTCTTACTGTGACAGTAAAACTCCTTGAGGTGAGTTTGAGCTGAATTAGAATTGTATTAAATCAGGAAGTTGACGGTGCAGAGAGGTGCACTTATCTTACAACAAGAAGGTTACAGGTTCACTCAGCTGAGACCTTTCTGTCTGGACTTGTTCTCCTCATGAGTTGGTGGGTTTTCATCAGCTGTTCCACACAAAGGTGTGAGTGGAGGTGTGTATGTTTGTGTCTGTGTGACCCTGTAATGGGCTGGTGACCTGTGCAGGTACCTCCACCTCTTATATAATGACTGTAGAAGACAGACACCTGCAATCTTCAATGGGTTTAAATAGAAAATGAATGAAACTCCACCAACATCACCATTATTAATGTCTTACAGCTGAAAGAGAAGCAACTTATAGTAAATTGTTTAAAAGTTCAAAATCCCTATAAAAGTCCTAAAATGTTTTTCTACTGTTGGGACTGAGACGGGGAGTCAGAAGTCAAAACTATCAGTTAGTCCTTCAAATGGAACTTTTTGAAACATTCCTGTGCTAGCGGGTTGCTAAAGTTCTTATAGACCTTCTATATACATCCTGTCATCCCTTTATAGTATTATACCAACACTAGAGTACCATCTACAGTGTGTTTTGTAGATATTGTGCTGATATTGTGGAAGTTTGATGACTGAAGAAACAACGTTTCTTAAACTTAAAACAACGTTCCCAGGAAACCCCATCCAGGCCGACGTGTGGGCACAAATAATGTCACTGATCACAATGTCAAAAAGAACTACACAATACAAAATGAATAATTCATCCTTCTTCCAGGAATGTTCACAGACTTTACTGTAACTAGTCATTTCAGATTGAAATTTACATGAAATGTTCTTTTCTTCTTCTTCAGCATCAAACATGAGGACAACAAATGGGGCTGTTTGAAGAAGAAAGACAGAAAGAACAAGAAAACTGATCCGCTTACTTTGAATAAAACACCCTGATATATTTAATCAGGTCAGATCGAAGACTTGTCATGGCTGTTTTCTGAACATGTACATACTGTAATCACAATGTTCAGCTGGAGTTTTTATAAACAACCTACAGCTGATTGATGACATGTTTTACTGCTGCATCTGATAAAAACTGGAAACATTAAACAAAAATTTAAGAGACAAAAATGCTGAAAGTAAATTTTAATTGCTTGAAATAAATTTACTGTAAAAGTGTTTTATTTTAGATGAAAACGTCTTTAAGGATATTATATTACAAAAAGGGCTCATTTTTAATTGGAGGTTTTTCTTCCCACTTTGTAGAAGGATAAAAGAATGTCCTTCTTCTTTGTGAGACACTTAAAGCAGCATATGTTTTATTTTTGTGCAGAATAGAACAGGAACATGTAAAAAACTAGACAATAAGTGAAAGAGAAATCTGATAATGCTCTGTGTCTGAGGGATGTAAGGAATACTTTGGATTAATGAAAGATCAAATATGTAAAGTTTTAACAAAATCTTTTATCATTTTTTAATATTTTAGATGTAGTTGAAAAAGAAATAAAAAGAAGGAAAAGAATGAAAATTAAAAAAGGAAAACAAAAATAAATAAAACAGGATGATTCAAAGGAAGAAGTATAATTTTAAAGAGATACTTATGAAAATGTTTATAATAATAAACTGTAGAAACTTCAAGAATGAGAACATTTATTTACATTTGAAAAACCAATTCTTAAAAAAACTAAATTGTTGAGAAGAATAAAATGGCTCTTTGGTGTCTCCAAAAATGATGTACTTTTTTCTTTTTAAGGAGAGACATTAACTTTGTCTTTTAGTACAACTGTGAAATATCTGGGCCACCGATCCCCTGGTGAAACAACTTCAGAGGAACCATGGCTCTTCATTTATCCACTCAGAGGCTCCGAGTGCTACAGGAGCCATCCCTCTGGAGAATACACTCCTCTCCCCCTCCCAAAAAAAAGGTTCATTTGTTTCAAGGGGCCATAAATGATCAATGTTAGGGGGAAACAATCTCTCTTTTCTCTATGATCACGGCAGTTGTGCACGTGAGCAGGGCACTGAATGACCAAAGTGTTTTAACAGAGAGATTAGTGGCAGCGCTGTGCTGCCTGCAGATGTGCCTGTCTCAAGTTATTTTACCTCCTTACTAAAGAACTTTTACCTTCTTTACATACGTGATAACTGTAAAGGCTTTCCCGTCTCATCGTGGGAGCACTTTGCTCAGCGAGCGTTCCCTGGAGGTATAATTATTCCATAACCGATGTGCATGACGACAGCAATAGCTTCACCTTGACGCACAAAGTCAACCTCCCACCAAGAAACAAAGTGCACACTCACACTGTCCATAATGTCTTTTGCAGAGTAGTGCACACACAGTACTGTATATCTGCTGTTTAGTATGCTGATATAGGACGAGACTTTTCACTGTGAAGATCAGAGGCATACTCGTTTACTGATTAGTCCACAACACAGATGGTGAAGTCACATTGATTAACTTTACTGGAATAAAGGCAAATTTAAATAAGTCAATATGTTAATATATGTGCAATGTATTTACATATCTTATTTTAAATGCAGTTTGGAGTAAATGTGATAGTTTTACCTGGTCCAGAACAAAAGGCTGCAATTACAGCTAGTATGCAGATATAACTGAGGTATGGCATCCATGACACACGGTCCTGAAATGAGACATGTGGAGGATTAAAGTGATTAAATTAACATTTTTAAGTTACAGTAATTGTGAGATTTTTTTCACACATTTTGGTCAACGGTTCAATGGCGTGTATTTGTACAAAACTTAACTGAATTATTAAAGAAAACAACAACAGTTATTGGGCGAGAGGTGAAGTTACACGCTGGACAGGTCGCCCGCTCCATCACAGGGCCACATAAAGATAAACAACAATTCACTTACACTTACACAAATCTTACACAAATTTAGAATTGCCAATTAACATATGCATGTTTTTGGTCTGTGGGAGGAAGCTAGAGAAAACCCATGCATGTACAGGGAAAACAGTAGACTGTCCATTGGACAGTAAAGAGCAACACATGACAACAAGTTTTATACAATGTGGTTTAATGAAAGACATCGTTTACCTGGAAATTAAGAAAAACTGTGAGCAAGCTGAAGAAAACAGCCATGGAGGAGAAACCAAATATGAGGAGGGGTCTTCTCCCAATTCTCTCAATCACCAGGCCCTGAAGAAGCAACAAAACAAGGTGATACTCAGCGGGGGTGCACTACTGCTTTCAAAGGTCCTATAGGTCCAGGGGTTAGACGCCATTATATTCTAACTATAAAGCACCAATTCCAATCACAAACAGTTACTTCAGTCAAATGATACTACAACCAATTTCAGTATATTATGAGGAAGCAGTCAGACATCATGAGATGTGTTCTGCAGGAGAAAGAAGGTGGAGCTGGAAACATTTGCGTGAGAATCAAAGTGTTCTGGTCAAAAAGAGAACTGGAACAGCTGGTAAAGCCAGAATATCAATGGGCTGTAACTACTGGTAACTAGTTGGAAACTAATTTCAGTTGCAGTTGGATTGAACCAGTTCATGCACAACACTTTTAAAGCTGATTCTATTTCTGGTCGACTTGCAACATAAAGGGAAACTGATTACAACAATCATGCTACTGTTGTACCAGTTTCCTTGTTAAACTTTAGGAGCAAAGTCTCTTAATTCTGTGTGTTTGTTTTATCCAGAATTTGGTTGACAACCTCTCCAAAAATTCTCTCATTTTGTTTGGTGCTTCTTATTCATGGAAACTAAATTGAGAAGGAATCAAGATGAATTCCAGATGTGTGTTTTTGAACATGTTGAAAAGTCAAACAACAAATCAGCTTTAGGGTTTCTGACATACAGTATGTAAGGAAATGGTAAATGTAAATGTCCTGTATTTGTATAGTGTTTTCTAGTCATTCAGACTCAAAGCGCTTTCACACTACAAGGTTTTACATTCACCCATTCACACAACCCGATATGTAAACCGAGGGGGAGAGGGGCGGGGCTAACACTCACACAACCCGATATGTAAACCGAGGGGGAGAGGGGCGGGGCTAACACTCACACAACCCGATATGTAAACCGAGGGGGAGAGGGGCGGGGCTAACACTCACACTGTCAGGATGCATGTTCTGTGTGAGAGTTTTGTTGTTTTCTTGTCTTCCTGTGATTCTTGTGTATTTTCTGGTTTGTGTTTATATTCTGTGCTCCCAGTTCTCCTTGTGTCTCAGCTGTTGCTCGTTTCCCTCTCCTTCTCTTCTCCAGGTGTTTTTCATTCGTGTTGATTGCTTTCCTTTGTGTGGTGTCAGTATAAAAGGGTGTGTCAGTGTTGTTTGAGTTGTCGGAGTGTCGTCTTCCATGCTGTGTGTTTATCCTCCCGTGTCCTTCGTGAATGTGAGTGTTTTGCTGCCTTGTCAGTCCTTTGATTTGTTCTTATTAAAAATATTAATTTTGAGTTTTGAGTCTCCCGCGTCTCCCTGCATATTGGGTCCTGCCCCGAGCCCTCACAGCACCGATCGTGACACACACAACCTGATACAAATCAAAACTCTTGTTTTTAGGAATCTCACTAGTAAATGTTGTTTCAACTGTTGTGTGCCAGTGAAATGCTTTAACACTGTTGTAATTTTAAATGCTTGTTAGGTTCTTTCTACATGGAGTTTACACATCTTCAATGTGTGCACAGGTTCTTTTCAGGCCTTTTGGTGTCCTTTCACAGAACTCTGCATGTTAGGTTAACTGATCCTTCTATAGTGGCTGCACTTTATTTTTGCTAACAGCAGATACTTGCAGATCTAACTCACACCAACCCCCTCCATTACTGTCCCCATGGGGTATCCAGAAAAAAAAGCATCTTCCATCCCACAAAGGCCCCCAAAAATGTTCCCTTTGGGCTCATTAGTAAAGGAGGACATCTGAAAAGTCCTTGGGTTGTTTGGTTGATGTATCTCAATGAAAAGAATGATATGACCACATTTTCAGATTATCAGATGTTCTTTGTCCCCAAGAAAGAATTCCAATGACACTTAATCAGATTAGATTGATGTCTGTATCATTTGAATGTAACATTGCTTAGCTCAACTGCTTTAAATAAACTCTCTTCACATTTTTCTGGGTTTTCTTGTACACAACACAACAGTAATTCTTGGTCTCTTCACTTGGGTGCTGCTCTGGATTCAAGAAAAGGCCGTGGGAATGAAACTGAGCTCTAAGCAAAGCAAAAGCTACAGCTGGCCCTATTTCACCTAGGCCTCAGAGACTGAGCATTTATAACCTAATCAGTTGGATTTCTTGACACAGAGAAAAAAAAAAAGTCGGTATGCTAGTATCTACGTAAAGAAAACATCTTTGGAAAGATGGTTCAGACTCTGCAAATCCATAGTTCTACACAAGTTATTGTTGTTTCATGTTCTTTAAGCATACTTTCCTTTTGGAATGACCCAGACTGTGTCAATGTTCAGTTTGTATTTCCTCAACAGACAATTAAATTTATTCAGTTTATTGTATGAATGTATTTAAGTGTGAATATCTCGATGGACACTGTCCCTACAGGCTCAAGACATTTCGGTCCCAGACATTACAGACACTGTAGCAGGAGGATTCACACTAGCACCAACCACCAGCTCATTAGGGTCCCCTAAGATTTCTGAGAATGGATATTTATGAGACTGAATACGTGTGTATGTGAGAAAGAGCTTGTTTTAAAGGAGTGGCAGAAGTTTGTCTGTTGTAGAGCTGAATATAAACCAGCTCTGGGACAAAGAAATAGAGTTACGGTGTGAATCTGTATAACGCTCATTCATCTAATTACACAAAGCCAAACAAGCATTTGATCCAGCATGTGTTCATTTAAAAGTTTGACCCAAATAGGCAACCAGACTTCTTTTATTGTTTTATCTTTAACAAAAATCAGAATGTTCAATTCTTTTTTTATTTATAAAGTCTCAGTTCATAACAAAAGTCATTTTGAGGCATTTTACAGAAACATTTTCTATCTATAGAAAAGGAACCAGCTGATTTCAATCCTCCATCCTGAGCAGCAACAACTGGAGACAGTGGAAAGGAACTCCTCCTTTATAACAAGAAGGAATCTCCAGCAGAACCAGAACCAGAACCAGAACCAGAACCAGAATCAGAACCAGAACCAGAAAGAGTGAACCGGGTCTGAGCTGATGGATTCGGCCCAGTCGTCATTTTTATGGAAAAATACACGCAGATAAAGTTAAAAGCAGAAACAATAATCAATACAAACATGGAGAGTAAAGACAGCAGAGTGAAGACATGTATGTCCTCCAGTAGTCTGAGCCTGTAGCAGCATAACTAAAGGGATGGATCAGGATAATCTCAGCTAACACTGACTATAGGATTGTGCAGAAAGGACAGTTTTCTGTCCGTTCTCAGAACTACATGGGGATTAGAATTGGCGGGAGGCCATAGTCTAGCAGGAGGGAGCTTGTCTCTCGTTCAGAAGACTGAGGGTTTGATCCCCAGTACCTGTGTGTTGGGCAACATACTGAACCCGCCACTGTGCCATGTAACATGGCTGCCCTCTGCTCGTCACCATGAGGCGAGGAGGGGTTAAACGCAGAGCTGAATTTCCTCAAAAGGAATTAATAAAGGAAATTATTATTATTATTATTATTATTATTATTATTATTATTATTAGCTGGTTCCAGGAGAGGAGCCTGTTAATATTAAACTGTATTCTGGATTTTATGGGAATCTGATGAAGTGAAGCTACAACTAGAGAAATGTGATCTCTCCTTCTAACTCTCATCAGGATAATAATTATTAATATTATACTAATTCTAATATAACAATCTTTATTTTAAACTCAAGCCTTTCAGGTGAGAGGTGTGTTTAAAATAATTATTCTTACCCTGACTGGTAAATTAAACATGTTTTCTGAAAGATTTGTTAACACAGTTTCACTTTCTAGTGAATCACAGCAAGTGAATCGGTTTTAAAAATTGCTTCCAGCTCTGTGAGCTGTTGATAAATCTGAAACCTTCCAAGAATCTGGTGAAGACAAACCAACAGAATATCCTACTTCTCTTCAAACTTGACAGCTTGGTAACTTCAGCTCTTACGGTTGGCTGGATTAAAATGTCTGGTCACAGTTCATCACATCAAGAAACAGATGAGCCATCTTCGACAACCGTCTACAGCTCCAGGCGTCTCTGACCCGTCCGTTTTATTCGGATCTCTACAACCAATTAGACCTGCACGAGAAAACCCAACTAAAAAAAACAAGACTGGAACTACGTATGTTGTATGGCAGAGATACTGTATTAGTTAATTTTAATGCCAGTTACTAACATAATGCAAAACAGTCTGCTGCAATGTTTGTTGTATATTACAGTAAAAAAACACGATGAAGCATATTTTCTTTTACATTTTCAATGTATCCATTATATATGAATTTAAAGAGCTTTTGTTTTGATGATTCTTTCTGTTATAATTGTGTAATGTTGTCACTTAGAATGCACTTTTGTCACCACAAGGTCAGTTTTCACATTTCATGATCATTTGTTTGTACTTAGGATTTAATTTGCCAAAGGGCTGCAGTGTGTGACGACACCACCAGATGTGTGTGAATTAATGTGAAGTGGCATAAAATCCTTGGCTTCTGTTTGTTAGCCAGTTGTAAAGTGACAAGCGTGGCGCAGCGAAAGGGCTTTTGCCCAGTAGGGCAGTAGAAAAGAGGGCAGCAGGTCAGTGGACAGCATGCTGCATTTAATGGTTCATAATTGTGCCCCTTTTTATTTTTCTTCCTCATGTTTCACAAAGGAATGATGTTGTAAAAGACATTCAAGGAGGACAGTCGAAAAGAATAAAAAGTTCTGCTTTTATATGATTCATTTCTAAATGGCTGAGAGGCGAGATGGAAAGGAAATATGACAAAAATGTATTTAAGCAGTTTTAATGGATAAATATTAATAAGATTTACTGTGAAATAATAAATATATATTTGTGGTTAAAAGATAATCCGCCCTAGTTTTAGGTTTTCATTTGTCAGCACATGATAAAAATGACCTAATATTTACCATATTCTAAAATGTGTTTAGCATTAAACAAAAACACAACAGATTCCATCATGTCATTATTTCCTAAACAAAAATGAAGCTGAAATGGAAAAGGGGATAAAAAGGACATTTATATAACCACCTTTAACAGTAACAATGTGAATGGAAAGGATGTGAGACACCTATGTGTCTCTGACCATGTCCTGCCTGCTCACCTCAGAGGAACTAAGTCTTCTTGTTTCTGCACATTGAGAATTGAACAGGAATTATGAACATGTGGATTTGGACTGTTAAGAGGAACAAACAATTTGATTTGATCAACATTCTGTTAACACTTGCCTTTCTCCATTAACCCCTCGTTTTCTCCTTGACCTGAGTGTGTTCAAGTTTCCCTTCTCCTGTGTTATGAGCCACGCGTGTGCTGGAGGCGGATTGGTGCAGCTCAGAGCGCTTTAGCAGACTAGAGCCGTTCTTCTAGTGTTCCGTCTCATCCCTCACACGTTAATCTGCATTACTAACTCCTGTTCTCCCGTCATAGAGTCCAGACATTCTCCTCCTGACCAGAGATCTCCGGTGCTGTGGTCTCACTCTGCTAGGAAACTAAGAAATCTTTTTAACTTTTAGATCTGTGCGTATCTGGATCCAGAGCATTTTATTAACTGGAATTTGGGTTTCAAACTTTGAGTTAAAAAGCCAACAATGAGTTTCAACACCTTGATTGTTTTTAACCATCTAGTTATATTTGTTTTTGAACTTAAGTTTGTTGTCCTGTTTCACTAATAATTTGGCAGTTTAGTTGTGTTAGTGCTGATATTCTGTAATAAGTGCTGTGTATTATAGCTAAACATGTCTACTTCAGTTTATCTGACCTTTCAGTTTTTATACCAAAGGTTCCTTGTACACGACTGACTAAATATACATTTATACATTTTATAGTATTTTAACAGAATAATTGGCAAACCAAAGTCATAAACGGGGATATTAAATAATTATCTGATTTCTGCTGTTTCTTACTTGAATTTGCAAGTATTTTTATCTTGAGTAACTTTTCTTATTATGATGCCTGTTTTAATGTTCCATTTTTGATTTGTTCAGCCCTTTAAAGTGTAGCTGACATTTAGATAAAATATATTTAAGATAAGAAAATACATTTTATAGGATCCTTAATCCCAAATGTGATATTTCATAACTGAACAAGTTTCAAACTATTTCCCCCGGCTGAATCTTGACATTTTTAACTATTGGACGAACCATGTGAACATACTTCCTTATTTACACTGTTTGTTTGTTGATTACTCAACAAACAGCATTTCATTTACCATGTGTTAATAATAGCTTATACTGCTATTTAAAGCTACCCTAAAAATACCCTTTAAGTTTGACATATTTTTGACAAATATAACATCTAAAGTGGAAAAATTTCAAATGTTTCTAGTTCAAGTCTAAATTCCACATATGAAACACAGGTCACAGGCCTGCAAGGTCAACACATACCATGTATTGTGTCCAAAACAATGTCCCTGGAACCAGTTCAAGAAATCTTAGAAAGTTAGAGTTCTCGCCAGCCCTGAAAAATGACACCATGTTGGAGGTGTCTGCTTGACTTCAGTCCTCGGCCTCATTTCTTCACAGAATGAACGTCGCTGAGTCAGACCATCTCAGTTTCAGCCTCTCATTAACAATAGGATTTTCATTATTTGTTTACAGTAGAATATAAAAGAAGTTCTAAAATCTACAAGTAGCTCAGACCCAGATTTTTTTACACAGTCTCTACAACATTTATAACTTTCTACTTGTAGCAAACTAGAAACTCTATAATGAAGCTGATCAGTAAAAACACACACAACCAACACATTCTCTAAAAATCAATGAAATAATTGAGTTGGAACTTTTATCCTGGTGATTTGGATTTAGATCAACAACGAGCAAAATGATCCTGCTGCATGAGGGAAGTGAAACTGTTTTCAGACACAATGTGGTTTCAATAAGTTGAGAACTGAAGATGTGGCGAATCACTCATGAATTGTTATTCTGGCAGAAGATAGTTTATCATTCAGTGTATCAGTGTTGACTTTCAAGAAGTATTAATATTCTCTTGCTCAACCCAAAACTCACAATGTGTATTTATCTGGTTTCTGAAATATGAAACACCAGAAACCCAAATTTGGCAACTCACTTGTGGAGACAGGTTGTCGCCAAAATACTTGACTTTAGACATGATCTAATAGAAGAAAGAAAAATAAAATAGATAGAACATTATCTGGATGATGACATGTTCCTGGTCGAGCTCTGAGAAGTCTGGAAATTCCCAAAATTCATTAAAGCAAACTGGGAAGTACAAAAACACCAATTATTTAATGCAGATTTTATTTATTTATGTATTTTTTATTTAGTGTGGGTGTATGTGGTCAACTTGTTTACTTGAGTATTTAGTTTGGAGGTACTTGTCTTGTACTTTGTTGTGTTGCATTTAGTTTCTCAGTCTTTGACCCACCTTGTCTTGTCATGCTGTTTGTTCCCTTTATGTTCTTCTTATCATTTTAGTTTTTGGTTCTGTCAAGTTTGAATTGATTTTATTCAGATCAGAATAATAATATTGGGTTTTTATAAAGTCACTCCTTCTATAAGTTCATCATTTATATTCTGTTATTCTGTATTTCTGCCATGTCTCTGAGTTAATTACACACCTGTTCTCAGTTAATCACTCTCACTTCACTCACCTGTTTCAATCAAATTGAAGCTCCTTTCAGTTCCTATTTCTAACTGACAGTCTGTTGTATGTCTCAGCTTCACTAACCAGCATCGTGTTGTGCTGCGTCTCGTCTCGGTTTCGTAGACTGAACCGACCCCATTTGGATTCATGACCATGTACCTGTCTGTCTCTTCTGTCAAGTGAAGAACTCCCTGAGATATTGACCCAAGCTTGATCTGTGACATGAGTTTTAAATCAGATTTTATTTATTAATCACATTTAATTCTACAATGTGCTTTCCCACATTAATTAAAAACAATGTTCTGGGATTGGGAATTTTTGATTTTTCGGTCATGCCCCCACACTGTGTTGTGGATAACGCTGCCTGTAAGAATCAGAATGAGTTATTGTCTTCAATCTGTTCGCAGTTCTGTCTGTTTCTATTACAATCTCAATAAACAGTCATTCTGTTTCTTGTGCACATCGAGTCCAACACAATACAATAACACAATAACACAATACGCATCTCCAGAAACCTATTGCCTGTTATTTTTCAGTTTTTTTTTTTTGGGAGGGTTTTATATAAAATAATAATAATACAGAATTTTTGGGGGGCCAAGTCAAAGTTTTTTTTTTAATTCAAAGTTTTATTTGTTCATTTTGAAACAATAAATTTGCTGTAACTTGACAGAAGGAGGAAAAATCCACTCTGGGTTTAATCAAACAGCATCCAACCAACCAAAACTGATAAAACAGAGTCACAAATCTGATCTTATATTTACTACATGCATTCAAAAACACATTGACAAGCAACAACAGGGAATCTCAGGGCCAGGTATAAGTTTTCATATAGATATTATAAATATTTAAAGCTCCTGAAACCATAAATCTAATTAATCATTCCTACTGAACAAAAAAACTGAGAACATGACACTCATACAAACAAGGTTAAGTACAAAAATAAGAGTAAGGATTTCAGATCATCTTTAATCTTGTCACGCTGAGCTACTCACATCATAGAGAAACATCCACTGTGTTTTATCAAGAGCTCCTCTTTGAAAAGTAACACTTTTACTACCAATCTAGTAATTTAACTAGCTAGAGGTGAAATTTGGTGGACTGAATCTGAGCAAGAAAGACAAGAGATTACTGACTAAAAGGCAGCAGACTTATTTTAGATGTATTTTTAAATAAGGTAATATTTTCTCCTAAAAAAGCATGAAAGTAAAAACCTGTTAAGTTTTTAAGGAACTGCAAAAGGAAGTAGATCAAGCGTTTCATCTCCAGTCTGCTGCTGCTTCCTCTCGTCGATGCATCACCGGACCAGAAAGCATTCAGCAGCAGACCTTTGTTTTACACAGAACAATACAGATCAAAAACATTCTGGGTAGTCTGTCTACGAAGGTTAGAATGAGTTGATCTAGTATAACACAATGACATGGAAACAGTATCTAACAACTTCCTGGTGTCTGAAAGTTGCCAGAAAGTCTGACATACATACACACACACACACACACACACACACACCCACAAGTGTGTTTTGTTATCCTTATGGGGACCGTCCATTGACTTCCATTGATTTTAGTAACTAGATTTATACCTAACCCAAACCCTTTTACTAACCTTAACCATTACTGATCTATAACTAACCCTAAGACTAACTAAAACTCTATTCACACCATACCTATAAACCTAACCCCTAACCCTAAAAAGGGGAGTCCCCCTCATGGGGACCAGGCTTCGGTCCCCACAAGAACCCTCGGACCCCAGAAAGATAGTAAAAGTCAGGAAACTGGTCCTCAGGAGGTCAGAAATACAAACCCACACACACACACACCCACAAGTGTGTTTTGTTATCCTTATGGGGACCGTCCATTGACTTCCATTGATTTTAGTAACTAGATTTATACCTAACCCAAACCCTTTTACTAACCTTAACCATTACTGATCTATAACTAACCCTAAGACTAACTAAAACTCTATTCACACCATACCTATAAACCTAACCCCTAACCCTAAAAAGGGGGGCCCCCTCATGGGGACCAGGCTTCGGTCCCCACAAGAACCCTCGGACCCCAGAAAGATAGTAAAAGTCAGGAAACTGGCCCCAGGAGGTCAGAAATACAAACCCACACACACACACACACACACACACACACACACACACAAGTGTGTTTTGTTATCCTTATGGGGACCGTCCATTGACTTCCATTGATTTTAGTAACTAGATTTATACCTAACCCAAACCCTTTTACTAACCTTAACCATTACTGATCTATAACTAACCCTAAGACTAACTAAAACTCTATTCACACCATACCTATAAACCTAACCCCTAACCCTAAAAAGGGGAGTCCCCCTCATGGGGACCAGGCTTCGGTCCCCACAAGAACCCTCGGACCCCAGAAAGATAGTAAAAGTCAGGAAACGGGTCCCCAGGAGGTCAGAAATACAAACACACACACACACACACACACACACACACACACACACACAAGTGTGTTTTGTTATCCTTATGGGGACCGTCCATTGACTTCCATTGATTTTAGTAACTAGATTTATACCTAACCCAAACCCTTTTACTAACCTTAACCATTACTGATCTATAACTAACCCTAAGACTAACTAAAACTCTATTCACACCATACCTATAAACCTAACCCCTAACCCTAAAAAGGGGAGTACCCCCCATGGGGACCAGGCTTCGGTCCCCACAAGAACCCTCGGACCCCAGAAAGATAGTAAAAGTCAGGAAACGGGTCCCCAGGAGGTCAGAAATACAAACACACACACACACACACACACACACAAGTGTGTTTTGTTATCCTTATGGGGACCGTCCATTGACTTCCATTGATTTTAGTAACTAGATTTATACCTAACCCAAACCCTTTTACTAACCTTAACCATTACTGATCTATAACTAACCCTAAGACTAACTAAAACTCTATTCACACCATACCTATAAACCTAACCCCTAACCCTAAAAAGGGGAGTCCCCCTCATGGGGACCAGGCTTCGGTCCCCACAAGAACCCTCGGACCCCAGAAAGATAGTAAAAGTCAGGAAACGGGTCCCCAGGAGGTCAAAAATACAAACACACACACATACACACACACACACACACACACACACACCCACAAGTGTGTTTTGTTATCCTTATGGGGACCGTCCATTGACTTCCATTGATTTTAGTAACTAGATTTATACCTAACCCAAACCCTTTTACTAACCTTAACCATTAGGATCTATAACTAACCCTAAGACTAACTAAAACTCTATTCACACCATACCTATAAACCTAACCCCTAACCCTAAAAAGGGGAGTCCCCCTCATGGGGACCAGGCTTCGGTCCCCACAAGAACCCTCGGACCCCAGAAAGATAGTAAAAGTCAGGAAACTGGTCCTCAGGAGGTCAGAAATACAAACCTACACACACTCTCACACTTACCTTAAAAGTCACAAACATTCCCTTTTAAACAGATATTTTATTCATCTCTCTCTTCACGGACCAAAACTCTGTAAATAATCGTCCTTGAAGACATTTCAAACTTTTCACATCTTGATATCCAAACGCCCTAAAAGGCTATTTATATGTATCATAATGTTGTTTTGACATCAATTTGCTACTGTCTGAATATTTTTGTGCGCGTCACATTTTGGAGTCAATTGCATCATCATTAAATGCCAAAACCTCTGTGCTTAACTTTAATGTGAAGAAGACACAAAGCTGTCTCCAGCAGGAGGAGAGAGTGTCTGATGACAAAGACTTTTCATGAGTGTAAATGTAAAAACTATCAAATAAACTCCTTGTCAGAATGAGTGCCGCGTCGTGTTCCCAAACTAAATCAAAAGAACAGTGAAATACCTGCTGCAGCTGTTCATGACAATGTTCTTATTTTTACCACGAGTGCAGAAATAAAAGTTCATTTGATGCACAGCAGGGTTTTAATGTGGTTCATAATTAAAGGTCTAGCATTCTTAAAGAAATACAACCGTAAACTAAAATATAAAATAAACATATAAATAAAAGCATTTTTGGTCAAACCTTAAGTTATGTGTGATCTCAGGCAACATCTCAAACTTCCATGTGATGTTTTACATGCGGCCGTGGTTCAGGCGGTAGAGCGGGTCGTCTGGTAACCGGTCGCCGGTTCGAATCCCCGCTCTGTCCAGAGACGTCTCGGGAATGTGACATCACGCAACCGCGAGTCACGCCAGAAACGTAAACAACAATGGAGGAACTGGAGACTCACATGTTTTTTTGGTGGAAATATAGTCACTATTTTGAGTTTGTGTCTGCTAAAGGCGACAATATTAAGGTTCATTTTACACTCTGTACTGGCAACAAAGTGTTATCGAGCTTCAAACACACTACGTCAAATCTGAAGAAGCATTTGGAGTCGCAGCACAGCGAAATCAAACTTGCAGAGAAAGTCCCACCAGGAGGAGCGAAGCAGAGAGCGGCGCCTGCAGGATGTCCTCCAACCAAACAACAAAGACTGGACTTCTGTCCAATAAGTGGAGGACAGTTGATAAAGTTGGTTGGACAATATATTATAGAGGAAATGCTGCCACTAAACACCGTTGACTCGCCCTCATTTCGAGCCATAATAAACAAGATTCCCACTGCAGTCAGTGCTGAGCTGCCTCACGGAACGTTGTTTTCTTCTTACCTGGAGAGTGAGTATGCGGAGATGGAGAGGAATCTGAAAGCCGTGCTGAGTGGGGTCGACTTTGTGTCAACTACCGCAGATATCTGGACTGCTAACAACAGGAGCTATATGGGAGTACCTCTCTACTGGGTCAGTAAATCTACATTAGAGCGGAACAAGGCTGCGTTAGCATGTAAGCGAATTCGCGGTAGACACACATACAACCTCTGTCTGTTGGACTGGACATTTTACAAGGGGACTGTCCTTATGGGACCTTAATACCCACGCTTGAGGTTCTTATGCAGAAGACCCTGGCTGTGAAAGATGATCTCTCCAGGATGACTGCAGGCCTTCCTGATGCCATAGTGCAGGTATTTTCCATTTTTTAAACAGTTAAAAGTTCCCATCACACGATTCATGAACATAAAATAGATTATGCATTTTCATTGCAAAAGACGATTAGAAGACAGACACATATTTGTAAGTGATTTAAAGTATAATTAAAATAATAGTAATCTCACATAGGTCATTCAATGACATCATAAATAGTAAGCCTTATAGGCATAAACTTATCAATCATATTTTTCAGGATATCCAGACTGGTTTTGCCGGTGTTTTGGATGATAAAGGTGCCCTTCTTGCAGCTTGTCCAAAATTCAAACTCCGATGGTTGAAAGATGCAGGTAGAAGGGAGCAAGTAAAAGAGCTTCTGATAGCAGAGTGCCGCACAATGTCTCCTAGAGCACAGAGCCCTGTCAGTAAGCCTGTGCTACCCAAGGTGAGATGGACTTTTTCACTTTTGAGTCAGAGCAAGAGGAGAAGACCTACTCTGCAGAAAACTACCTTCAGCCTATGACCTTCAGATTCTGCATCAGTTTGCCAATATAAAGAACATTTTCCTAAAATACAATACTCCACCCCCATCAAGTGGTCCTATGGAGCGACTTTATAGCCTTGGATGTTTGGTGCTAACGCCTGTTAATCAGATACAATCACTGGTTCACTGGCCATCACTGTTTCACCCTCATATTTGTATGTTTCGCCATTACAGTGTTGACTGTTGCTTATGTCGAGTCAAAAAGACTATTTTATTTTATATTTAATTTTAAAATATTTAAGTTGTCAAGAAAAATGTTTTATTTTTTTTAAAAGCTTTATGTTTCAGGAAATAATTTTTAAGTTCAAGTTAAAATGTCAGGAGATATATTGCTGTTACTGTTAAAATGCACTTCAGTAAAATGAGTATTGACCAAACTGGTTGTCGTTTTTATGTTGAGGTGATGGAGGTATTGTCGGCACCCATAGAGTAACTAACAAAGTAACTTGTAATCTAACTTAGTTAAATTTAAAATGAAGTAATCAGTAAATTAACTAAGTTACTTTTTAAAGGAGTAATCTGTAATTAGTAATCAAATTACTTTTTCAAAGTAACTGTGGCAACGCTGGTCCTCGGACAAGACACTTCACCTACTTTGCCTGTTTGGTGGTGGCCGGAGGGTCCGGTGGTGTCTGGCAGCCTCGTCTCTGTCAGTGTGTGTCCCAGGACAGCTGTAGCTACATGTGTGTAGTTCATCATCACCAAACGTGTGTGTGTGTGTGTGTGTGTGTGTGTGTGTGTGTGTGTGTGGGTGGGTTTGTATTTCTGACCTCCTGGGGACCCGTTTCCTGACTTTTACTATCTTTCTGGGGTCCGAGGGTTCTTGTGGGGACCGAAGCCTGGTCCCCATGAGGGGGACTCCCCTTTTTAGGGTTAGGGGTTAGGTTTATAGGTATGGTGTGAATAGAGTTTTAGTTAGTCTTAGGGTTAGTTATAGATCAGTAATGGTTAAGGTTAGGAAAAGGGTTTGGGTTAGGTATAAATCTAGTTACTAAAATCAATGGAAGTCAATGGACGGTCCCCATAAGGATACCAAAACACACTTGTGGGTGTGTGTGTGTGTGTGTGTGTGTGTGTGTGTGGGGGTGTGTGTGTGTGTGTGTGTGTGTGTGTGTGTGTGTGTGTGTGTGTGTGTGTGTGTGTGTGTGTGTGTGTGTGTGTGTGTGTGTGAGTGTGTGTGTGGGTTTGTATTTCTGACCTCCTGGGGACCCGTTTCCTGACTTTTACTATCTTTCTGGGGTCCGAGGGTTCTTGTGGGGACCGAAGCCTGGTCCCCATGAGGGGGACTCCCCTTTTTAGGGTTAGGGGTTAGGTTTATAGGTATGGCGTGAATAGAGTTTTAGTTAGTCTTAGGGTTAGTTATAGATCAGTAATGGTTAAGGTTAGTAAAAGGGTTTGGGTTAGGTATAAATCTAGTTACTAAAATCAATGGAAGTCAATGGACGGTCCCCATAAGGATACCAAAACACACTTGTGGGTGTGTGTGTGAGTGTGTGTGAGTGTGTGTGTGGGTTTGTATTTCTGACCTCCTGGGGCCCCGTTTCCTGACTTTTACTATCTTTCTGGGGTCCGAGGGTTCTTGTGGGGACCGAAGCCTGGTCCCCATGAGGGGGACTCCCCTTTTTAGGGTTAGGGGTTAGGTTTATAGGTATGGTGTGAATAGAGTTTTAGTTAGTCTTAGGGTTAGTTATAGATCAGTAATGGTTAAGGTGAGTAAAAGGGTGTGGGTTAGGTATAAATCTAGTGACTAAAATCAATGGAAGTCAATGGACGGTCCCCATAAGGATACCAAAACACACTTGTGGGTGTGTGTGTGTGTGTGTGTGTGTGTGTGTGTGTGGGGGTGTGTGTGTGTGAGAGTGTGTGTGTGTGTGTGTGTGTGTGTGTGTGTGTGTGTGTGTGTGTGTGTGTGTGTGAGTGTGTGTGTGGGTTTGTATTTCTGACCTCCTGGGGACCCGTTTCCTGACTTTTACTATCTTTCTGGGGTCCGAGGGTTCTTGTGGGGACCGAAGCCTGGTCCCCATGAGGGGGACTCCCCTTTTTAGGGTTAGGGGTTAGGTTTATAGGTATGGTGTGAATAGAGTTTTAGTTAGTCTTAGGGTTAGTTATAGATCAGTAATGGTTAAGGTTAGTAAAAGGGTTTGGGTTAGGTATAAATCTAGTTACTAAAATCAATGGAAGTCAATGGACGGTCCCCATAAGGATACCAAAACACACTTGTGTGTGTGTGTGTGTGTGTGTGTGTGTGTGTGTGTGTGTGTGTGGGTGGGTTTGTATTTCTGACCTCCTGGGGACCCGTTTCCTGACTTTTACTATCTTTCTGGGGTCCGAGGGTTCTTGTGGGGACCGAAGCCTGGTCCCCATGAGGGGGACTCCCCTTTTTAGGGTTAGGGGTTAGGTTTATAGGTATGGTGTGAATAGAGTTTTAGTTAGTCTTAGGGTTAGTTATAGATCAGTAATGGTTAAGGTTAGGAAAAGGGTTTGGGTTAGGTATAAATCTAGTTACTAAAATCAATGGAAGTAAATGGACGGTCCCCATAAGGATACCAAAACACACTTGTGGGTGTGTGTGTGTGTGTGTGTGTGTGTGCTGTCTCTTGGGGGTGTGTGCGTGTGTGTGTGTGTGTGTGTGTGGGTGGGTTTGTATTTCTGACCTCCTGGGGACCCGTTTCCTGACTTTTACTATCTTTCTGGGGTCCGAGGGTTCTTGTGGGGACCGAAGCCTGGTCCCCATGAGGGGGACTCCCCTTTTTAGGGTTAGGGGTTAGGTTTATAGGTATGGTGTGAATAGAGTTTTAGTTAGTCTTAGGGTAAGTTATAGATCAGTAATGGTTAAGGTTAGTAAAAGGGTTTGGGTTAGGTATAAATATAGTTACTAAAATCTATGGAAGTCAATGGACGGTCCCCATAAGGATAACAAAACACACTTGTGTGTGTGTGTGTGTGTGTGTGTGTGTGTGTGAGAGTGTGTGTGTGTGTGTGTGTGTGTGTGTGTGTGTGTGTGTGTGTGTGTGTGTGTGTGTGTGTGTGTGTGTGTGTGTGTGTGTGTGTGTGTGTGAGTGAATGGGTGAATGACTGACTGTAGTGTGAAGTGCTTTAGGGGTTGTAGTACCTGAGTAAAGCGCTATACAAGTACACACTAGTTACCATTTTTCTTGTTGTTAGTGGACACTAAAAAAATGTTTAGTCATACCGTGGTTGAATTAGATGATCTTAAGTTTAAGCACTCATAGTTTAAGTGATAACGTCAGTCCTTTACATGTCACAAAATATACTTTAAGGTGTAGTGGTAGATTTTTCTGAATTTCAGGAAAGAACTAACCTGGTTCTGCCAGATCAAAGTGTGTAGCCGTGTGTCGAGTCTGCACACAATGATCTGGAACTGCTCCGTCTGAAAGTGTATGAAAGAGGGCGGGACATCTGGTATCATATTTTAATCTGATTGGAGGACGCACCAGCAATTGTCTTTAACCAATCACAGTAAATCAAGCTCTTGTAAATCCAGTCACAAGAAAAGCAAAACACATATTTACTATCAAGAAATACACAAAGTTTTTACCTTTGATCATTTTTCAACCAAGAAATCGTCTCTAGTCCTAAAACAGATTCAATAACTGCTTCTATGTGTACGTCCACCAGCAGCCATGTTTGTTTTGCTTTGCCTGCCTGGCACTTGCTGTCAATCATACCTGAACACCCGCCCCAAAGCTCAATGCTAACACATGATTGGTTCGAACATTTTTTGACTGAGGAAGACGGTTTTAGTTGGAGAGGTACAAGATGGATTTTCGCAGGTTTGGAAAACTCCAAATCTCGTGAGAATCCAGTGCAAGGTTAGGACAGCTCCCAGTTATCCGTGTGCACGTTCTATTTACAAGTTTCTGTCGGCATCGCGGAACACGCTCACTGTAAAACAGAAGATTTGGGCTTTTTTTTGGGCTGTCAGACTCGCCACCGGTAAATGATAATCTAGCTTGCATTATGAGTATCTCCATAACTAACTGGAGGCGTTGCACGCTACACATAAACACCTGGGTGTGCATGCACAGGAAGGGAAAACTATCTTACAAACATATGACAGCCTTCCATAAATATTTCAAAAATCCTCACATTCCAAAACAACAAACAATTAGATAAATGAATAAATAAAAGGGCCAAAGCCAGATAAACATAAAGCTAATGAAACTATTAACTTAAACATCAATGTGTGAACAATAAAAAAAACAAACCTGAAAGAATATACTAGGAGTACTACACTAATATAGTAATAGACTGGAGTTATTAAGGACTTTATGACTCTTTTAAAGAAAAAGTACTTCATCACACATTTTACTCAGGAGGGATGTTATATGATATTCTTGTGAAGGCGTAAATTTATTTATCAACAACAAGTTCAACAAGAAATTTTTCTGAGCCAACGAGCCAACGACAGGTGATCCTGTTCAAACTTCTATAAACTGTGTTGTTGGTACGAGATGTTGTTAATAAATTACATGTGAATATGAAAAGCTCTGCCTTTTAGCATCTCATTTACTTTCTGTAAACTGGTTGGATCATTTTTTATAATCAGTGAATTTGCAGATCACTGCAGTTTTAAAATCTCCCCATAGAATTAAACAATATCACAAGTGTTAATTCTAAAATTTGAACAGATGTTGAATTGTTTCTACTCATCAGACTCTTTTTTGTTCTGTTCTATGGTTCCAGCTTTTAGTGCTCAGTTTACTTCCCTAAGGAGACGTTTTAGTTCTGGTTTTGGAGCAGTGGAAATTGAAAGCTGTGCTTTTGTGATATTGCACTTAACTGCATGAGTGGATTTTACAGTTTTCACAGTTGTTCCTCATTTACTGTAACTTGGATCAACAGTAAACCACCATGTTTGAGTTGATATTCCAGCAAAAGCTTCAAATCCCCAAATCCTGGAGAAATTATTGACAGATTTACTCTCGACTTATTAGGAGGTGATTCCCAGCTGTGTTTTGAACAGAAGGTGGCACAAGTTGGAATGAATGAGTACAGTAATTAAATAAAACACCTCAGCTTCACCACTGAGACGCCATCAGTAGCTTCTTTTAGAAGGTTACAGTTAATCCAGGATTTTCATGTTCATGTAACTTTAATAAAGGATCACCGTGGGAGTTAAGACAACACTTCACTCCTCGTTGCAGAACAAATGTATGGTGCATCAAGTAATTTTAAACTTGAGCATTGAGGTGGTAAATGTGTTGAAATAAAATATCTTAATTTTCAGAGATCATTTTAACTTTCACCAGCTGCTGAAAGTCAAAAGAATTGTCTATAGTTTTAGTGAAATATCTACTGTAGTGTGTCACTTGATGGACTCATAAAATAAATGTAACATTGTGCATCTGCAATCTGACATTTCTATTCAAGATGGCTGCCACACACAAATGGCTGTGAATGTGTTGGTTTTACAGATACTGAGTCAAAATGTGACGTAGTAGCTAATCGTCATCCTCAACACCGACTAAGTGCAACATATTGAGCAACATCTTTGCAAACATTACTAAAAACAGTCAAAGTCAACCCTGTTTGTTAGCAAGTCATCATGCACTAGCAGTGTGTGATTTGTCGGGGGAGTGGGGGGGGGGATTTACCCCCCCCTCTGGTCCTTTATTTTCTATCCCTGGGGGAGATAAGTTATTTTTGTTCCTCTTTCTCGTACGACCATACTTGCCAACACTCCCGATTTAACTGGAAGAATCATGAATGTTAATACAAGGAGGTTTATTGTTGTTATACAGAAGCACAACGAAATGGATTGGAGACATATTTTCTCTCTCACTCTCCCGAGGCAGCCACCTAGGGCGCCAGATGAGGGTATAAGATACACATGCATATATATGCACGTATAAACTTATATGCAGAAACCAGAAAAGAACACATGAGGGGAGATAGGTAAAAAAAATTCCTCTCACGCAGCACCCACTGGGTGGCGCTGTTTGAGATTGAAAAAAAGCCTTAGCAGGGGACAATAAACGAGACATGTCGAGAACTTTTGTAGGGATGTGAAGTGCGATCAGTGTGTGTAGGCATGCAGAGAAGAGTCAAGGACACCATCTCTGGGCCAGAGCCGATGTTATGTCTGTCCTCAGTCTGCTGGCGTCCAGTGGACAGGGGAAGGGAGGGGCTGTGGTCCTCCGTACTCGCTGCTCCAGGAGACTTTAGTGCATTGGCCTTGAGGCCAGCCGAAACAATGGTAAGAGTAATTAGATCGAAGCCGAAGAATTTCAGCAGCTCCTGTTGTCCATATGGTACACTTTTGTGGAGAATCCCAAACAGCCAAATAAAACCAAATTACATGAAACAGCCAATCAATCACTCCTCCACATAGAACCGAACCTGCAGCTTCTCCAAGATGACACCCATTCTTCCAGTGAGATCCAACACATCAGTCTGTGATCCAGACCCCCGAGCTTTCTAGTCCGAGTGCTGCCAGATAAGGTTACATACTTTCCTTATTTTCCAAATTTGTCAATACGTCAGGTGACTGCCAGCTCCAATCAGCAGGTTCCCACGTCAGTAATCCAAATAAATACGTCCTCCACCGACACAGCGTGGGTCGAGTCCGAGCATGGTGGCTCCCCCTTCTCAAGCCTCAATTGTAGTAAAAAAAAGTTTTCCAATGTGTAAGTGGCCACGATACCAGATCCATATAAATTTCCAGTTCGTAGCAGCCAGTACAGAAGGCACAGAGACATGCAGACACGAGACAGAAGCAGGAAAGGGGGGGAGGGTTGAAGAAGATAAGGGAGAAGCTGCGAAATGTGACTGTCCTCGACAAGAGCAAGAGCAAGAGCAAAAGAGCTCTCCTGGTCCATCATTCTCCTGAATTTCTCACGATTTCCACCTGGATAACAATATTGCTAAACCATCCGTCACTGGGCGCTGTTTCCAGCCGGACAATGGTTACACTGCCTGTTGTTCAGGTACCACTATTTAATTAGTTAACTTACGTTGTTACTGTGGACTGTTATTTTGTCAAATAATTAACCAACCCTGCAAAAACTGAAGATAGTTGTGGCCAAACGTTTTGAGAATGATACAAATATTGTTTTGCACAAAGTTTGCTGTTTCCGGTTTTATGATATCAATTTGCATTTACTCCAGAAAGTTATAATCACCAGGGGTCTCATTTATAAAACATTGTGTAGAAACCCTACTAAAAGTGTACGTACGACCAAAACAAAAGGTTTGCGTACACCAAAAAAATTTCCGATTTATAAAACCATGCGTTCGCACAGTTGTAAGCAACTTCCCCTTTATAAATCACACTCTACCTGGAAGCTTGCATACGTGAATTTGGCTCATGTCCCGCCCTGAACACACCCAAACCGGGTCATTTAAGGTCAGTGCAAAGCAGGACATGAATATTGATGCATATGAGGAAGACGGGAAATATGGCAAGTAAACAAAAAAACAAGAAGATAAACTTCACAAGTGAAATGAAAATGAAATGAAAGTGTTAGTGGGTGTAGTGGAGGCTAGGAGAGACATTTTATTTGGTGGAAACAGCAGCGGTGTCACAAATAAAAGTAAAAACTACGAGTTGCAGCGTCTGCAGTGCAGACTGTCAGTGCAGCTGACAGGACGGTGTACGGTCTTGTGTCAGAGAAGGAGGGCGACACCGACCTGACAGAAACAACTAATAAACCCGGTAAAGCACTTTTTGTAATACGTGGCTACGTTAACAAATGTTAGCATGTTTTAAGGAGACAGACTAATATGTCGTGTCTTTTCAGCATTTGCACATAGGCGTGGATGAGGACGTCAGACCGTCCCCAGCACTAGTGCTGCCGGTGACCGCGGTGCATACAGCAGTGGTCGGGTTCTGACTGAATTCAGTCTGTGATGCCGACACAGAGAGACTCCATCAACACTATCCGAGACCAATGAATTAAACGAAATAAGGATTGTCTTGTGTGACATTGCCTTGGTGCCTTAAATGATACATTAAAAACATTAAATGAACCTTGTTGT
>SSNP01000170.1:354944-365318 GCA_006937955.1 Pachypanchax playfairii | reverse complement strand
CTCACTACAAGCTGTAATATAGATATAATTGCTGTTCTGAATGTTTATAATAACATGAATCTATAATTAATATTTGGTATGAGGTGAAATGACGTGTGTGAGAGGAGTAACATGCAGTCTGACTGCAGTTCACCACTTCACCAACTGTGTCGTTGATTCCCCTCATCTCCAAAATGTCCGTACGCACGGGTCAGAGTTGGCGCACAGCTGCGCACGTTTTCAAGTCAAGTTCGTTTTTTATAAATCCCGACTTTTGCTTTGAAAGTGGCGTACGCTACTTTCAGTTTATAAATGAGACACCTGATGAATTACAAAGTTCTTTTTTGCCATGATAATGAACTTAATCCCAAAAACCAGATTCCACTTCATGCCGTTGCTTCTAAAAAAGGACCTGCTGAGATTATTTCAATAATCTTCTCACTAACAAGTGAAAATGTTGGAGATGATGATGTCACACTGATTGAGAAGAAGATTTTTGGAAGATGGCCTGGTGTCAAAAAGGGCTGCAAAGAAATCGCTTCTCTCCAAAAAACCATCAGAGACAGACTGATATTCTGCATGAAGTCCATCAAGTGGACTGCTGAGGACTGGGGACAAGTCATTGTCTCTGATGAAGCTCCTTTCTGATTGTTTGGAGAAGAAAAGGTGAGCATGACCATCAGTCCTGTATCATACAACAGTAAAACATCCTGAGATCATTCATGTATGAAGCTGCTGTTCATCCAGGGATCAGGCTCGTTCACAGTTTGGTAAAAAAACACAGCCATGAATAAAGAATATTACCAAAATATCCTCCAACAGCAACTTCCATCCAAGAACAAGAGCAGTTTGGTGAAGAACCTTTTCCAGCATGATGGAGCTCCGGGTCATCAGGACAAAGTGATAACTCAGTGGTTCAGAGAATTAAACATTGATATTTTGGGTCCATGTCCAGGAAACTCCCCAGACCCTAATTTAATTTAAAACTCGTGGTCAATCCTCAAAAGACGAGCGGACAAATAAAAACTTAGTAATTCTTATTAAATCAGTGATGATGAAAGAACGAATTCCCTCCATCAGTCAGGATTTTGCCCAAAAGTTGATTGACAGCAGGGTGAACTGCAGAAAAAGGAAGAACTGACTCTGCAAATATTGAGTCTTTTCATGAACGTGATGTATCTGTCAATAAAAACCTTTGGGACTTATAAATAAACTTCAATAGACAATTCAAAGTTCTAAAAACACTGAAGCAGTAAACCTTGTAAAATAAACCATATTTGTATCCTTCAGAAACCTTTTGACCTTCTGCAAATTAAAATCTGACATGTTCTTGTTTTACACATTAGACCAACAACTAAATATTATTATTATTGCTATGTTTTCATACTTTTATTTTTTTATTTGACTGTAAGGTGAAGTTTTCAGCGGTTACAGTCTTTTGATGCTTGAATATTCAAAGTGTCCTTTTAGAATATATGAATTGACACTTTGGATGATATCTGGACATGTCCAAAATAATAATTGTTTGAACCGTTATTATCAATTTAGAACTGACAACATATAACACTAGTTTATAGAGCTTCATATTATTTTCCAGTGCATATCCCCATCTCTCCAACTGCAGCTATATGATTTTTTAAAAATCTAGGGGACGAAAAAAAAGATAGATTTCTGTCTTCCAACTGACAGTAACAATGAGTTTGACTACTGAGCTTAAAAATTATTAAAAAGTATTTCCTTCTCGGAGAGACCAAGAATTTACATAAACTTCAAAGGTTTGAAGAACAGCATGTCATTTCATTGTATTTTACAACCATTTTTACATTTTGTTCTAATCAGGTTTCTAACTGTCGGACTTTCTAAAGCATCGTATCAAGAGCTACTGTATCTTAGGCTTTAACAAAGTTGTGGGGACACACTTACTGAGACGATGGCGGCCAGCGTCTCTATGGCTCCTGTGGTCAGTGTGATGTAAGGGAGGATGTTCTCCGTGAATCCTGCAGCTCGCAGTATCCCATTAGTGTAGTACCAAATCTGTGGGAAAATAAATCAAACTCTAATTTTTCATTCCTTTATGATGGACTTGAGAGAATAAAAAAACTAAAGTTTTTTTAATAGAAATGTATGCCATCTTGTTCAGAAATGAGAGAATTATTCAATAAAATTCATTTTTTATCCCTTTTTGAGACGAGAAAAATGCAAAACTCTTTAAAAACAACATTACTGAGACTGAGACAGGTCCAGTGTTGCTCTGCTGGATTTCTTGTCATCCGTAAGAGAAGAAATGTTTTGAAAACAGACAATAGTTCTAAAACATGATGCAAAAAATGTACATGTTGCATTAGATTAAACAAGATTAGAATGAAAACAAATGCAGATTTAAAAAATACTTATTTTTGCATTCCCTCCTCTCAAATAATAAGAGTCTTTAGTAGTGCTTATCTGTTAACTGATCAGACAATATTTAAGATCCCAAATATTTAGGAATCAAAACATCATGTTCTGATACTGTGCTTGCACAATTATTAATTGTTTTTTCATGGCACAGTTTTATAAAATCGTTTCAGCTCTGGTACTGAAAGATTAATAAGGTGTGCTACTCAATTCTGTCTCCTCTCAAGGGAAAAGAATAAATAAATGAAGTCATTTTCATGAAACTTCAGATTAATTTAGTCATTTTAATATCAGTACAATTTTCTTAAATATTCCATAATCCTGTAGAGAATAAAGGGAAACAAAAACCCAGAACCTTCCAAAAATAAAGAAAGATCATCTGTTCCCTTTGAAACCAAATGAGCTCAGTTTGTCATCATTAGCTACGTTTACATGCGCCAAATTTCCCCAATCTGATTAAAATCTTGGTTGATCAGAATTCCCAAATCCCTGTTTACATGGACACTAAGTGAAATGATCTGATCATGCCATGAGTACACATGCACCAAGCACTCAATCAGGTTAAATGAGTTGAGCATGCGCACAGCGAGTTGTCTTACAAACTCCGTCCTTTCTGCACGTCTTTCCCGCCCCATCGTGTGCTCGATCTGACTCACGTTATCCCCAATATGGACCTTCTGCAGGTGATTACCTTTATGTTTGGGTTTTTACTGGTCGCATTAACCAAGCTAGAGGCTGAATACATATTACTACTGCTCCTCCACCACAGGAGAGGAGAGCAGGATGACAGGATGACTGCACCAGCAGACCACTTCTGTTTACTTCCCGCTATGTTTTCTACTTGGGTCTGCGAAAGCAAAAAGACGTCACGCTGAAGTTGTACGCATGCGCAAAGGGCTTTTTTCACCCTTTCATTCTGAATGGGTGTGTACATGCACGTCTATCTGAATGAAGATCGGACAAAACCACCCCTCTCGATCGGAAGTAAATTTCATTCTGATCAGGCTGCATCGGATCAAAACATTCTGATTGACATGTTTACATGACGTATTTTTGTTCTGATTGGGCGTTTATTCTGATTAAATGTGCCCATGTAAACGTAGCTAATGTCAGGTCCTCAAATAATTCTATCTAATCTAATCTCATCTCATCTAAATATAGAATTTACTGGACTGCTTAGTAATTTTAGGTTGTTAAAACAAATGTGGTTAATGTTTTTTTTTCTATGTTTTTGAAGATGATCTCTGTGTTAGCTAACCTTTTAATCCTACAAATGATCAAAGTTTTTGCTGCATGAAAATATTTTGCCTTTTTGTTTTTCCCTCAACTCGAGAAAGTAATTTAAATTTGTGAATTTAATCAGATACTAAAATGGCTTTTGAAGTAAAGAACAGATACAGAGTGATAACTCTGCTGCCATCTACAAACTCTGTAACAATGCTTCACATCTACAGACACTCATTATGTTATGGGAGAATAGGGTCGGGTGATATCTGTTGAAAATTCTGCTCACAATAAAAATTTGTCTCCCAGTGATGACAACGATAATTCATTGTTATGTTCATAAAGACATGCAGTTAGTGTTCTTTATATGTCCTGTTGGACTCTGTCAGGTTATCCGCTTCTACTGATCGGTTACTGTGCCTTTAAGGCTGCCAGTAGGGATGTTGGGTAAAGTCGTAAAGTGTAAGTTGTAGGACAGTTGAATAAAGGCAGTCAGTGAAGCAACACGTTGTGGTTATTGGAAGCTGTACAAACATAATATTTGGCGAACGAGGATGTCTGAACTCGCCTTACCGCCTCCACCACCATTCTTACCTGTTCCCGGCGACCCAGCTGTCCCCTGGGATCGGTGGCTGCAGTCGTTTGAGGACTATTTGCTGGCGTTAGGACACGAGGACCTAGCGGAAGCCAGAAAATGTGCGCTCCTGCGCCATTGTCTTGGGCAGGAGGGACAGCGAGTATTTGCCACGCTCACTTTATTGGATGATAAGTACGCCACAGCGACAGCTGCTTTGAAGGCACACATCAGCTCCGGGAGAAGCCGGCGGATGCACCGTTTCGAGTTCCGTCAGAGGACCCAAAAGCCGGGTGAGACCGTTGCCCACTTTGTGTCGGCTTTACGAGAACTGGCTCGGCTGTGTGACTTTGGGACTTTGGAGGATGGTCTCATAGTTGACCAGCTAATAGAGAAAACATCATGCAACCAACTGAGGGAGAGACTTTTATTAGAGCCGGACTCCATGACGCTAGCTGATGCTTTGGTGATTGGAAAACAGTTGGAAATGGCTTTGATGGAGGCGCGCAAGTTCGACCGCACAACGCACAACCCGGTGAGGTCATCGCCACCGTCAGTTAATCATACAGCGCCTGCAGAGCCCAGTGACGGGGTGACTGACAGTTTGGACGTACAGAGAGTGGACAGGGGGACCAAGGAGATTCAAGCCAAGAGCTGTAACAACTGTGGCTCTTCTAAGCATGCAGTTAGAGATCAGTCATGCCCTGCTCGGGGAAAACGTTGTCGCAACTGTAACAAGATGAACCATTTTGCACGCTGCTGTCGCTCCTCCCCCGCGTCCCATGATATGGCTGCTGTTCCCATAAACACTGTTCAGACCTCACAGCCTGCCTTTGGGCTTTGCACATGCCGTGTCGGCACAGCTCTAATCCCGCTTCTTGTGGACACAGGGGCCAAAGTGTCAATCTTAAACAAATGCACATATGACCGCTTCTTTAGTCAGGTCCCCCTGGAAGCAGCTGTTAAATCCCTGTGGGGTTACGGCCATTCCCCCATCTCCACTCTGGGCGTTGTCTGCCTTCCTGTCAGATATGAGCAACAGTGTGCGCCTAACACCAAGTTCTGCATCACCCAGAGGGGAGCAAACATTATGGGCCTAGACTTGTTCCTTGCCCTAGGGTTTTCTGTGAGTAATGCCAGTGGCCAGCACATCCTGCAGGTCGCCGCCTCCTGGCCTGACCGCTATCCACAACTGTTCAACGGGCTGGGCCGCATGAAAGGGTTTGTACACCAGCCTACAGTTGACCGGTCAGTCCGCCCTGTCATTCAGCCTCTACGACGCATTCCTCTAGCCCTCCGTGACGCAGTGGAGGCTGAGCTGCAGCGACTGGTGGAGGCTGACGTCATTGAGCCCGTCAATGCCTCACCATGGGTGTCAAATCTGGTGATAGCTAAAAGGAAGGGTGGCGGACTGCGACTCTGTGTGGACCTCACAGACGTGAACAAAGCCATCATCCCTGATAAGTACCCCCTGCCTACGGCTGAGGAGCTCACTAGCCTTTTCCATGGCTCCACTGTCTTCAGTAAGATGGACCTAAGAAACGGCTACCTTCAGGTGCCTCTGGCACAAGCTAGCATGGACCTCACTGCATTTGTCACACACGTAGGGGTATTCAGATTCAAACGCATGGCATTTGGTCTCTCATCAGCCCCAAGCTGCTTTCAGAAGATAATTTCACTCATACTGGCTGGTATCCAGGGTGTTTCCATTAACCTGGATGACGTGGTCGTGCACGCGCCCTCCGCCTCACTGCATGACGCTCGCCTAGTGCAAGTCTTTAAGCGTTTCGAACAGCATGGTGTCACACTGAATGCTGGAAAGTGCATGTTTGGGGTTGAGGAAGTTGAGTTCCTGGGCTTCAGGCTCTCAAAGGAGGGCATCACCCCGATTGTGTCCCACACTGAGGCAATTCTGTCCCTCCCGGACCCACAGTCACCGTCCCAGCTGTCTTCCTTCCTGGGAATGGCTGCATACTACCTCAGGTTCATGCCACACTTCTCTGACTCAATTGCTCCCTTGCGCCAGCTGCTCAGGAAGGAGGCTGCTTGGGACTGGACCTCAGCTTGCCACGAAGCTGTGCGCGTCATCAAACAGCAGCTTACGTCCCCGCCCACACTAACCCATTTCAGCCTGACCGCGCCCACCCTGGTCACCTGTGATGCCTCCGGCGTGGCGGTGGGCGCTGTGCTCTCTCAGACTCAAGGTGGGGTGGAACGACCGGTGGCTTTTGCCTCACGAGCACTTACTCCAGCGGAGCAGAAGTATTCAGTAGGGGAGAGGGAGGCCCTGGCCTGCCTGTGGGCTTGCGAACGCTGGCATGTTTACTTATACGGGAGACCTTTCACCATCCGCACGGACCACCAAGCGCTGACGACACTGCTGGCAACCCAGGGCTCAGGGCACAGGCCTATGAGACTGCTTAGGTGGGCTGACAGGCTGAACCAGTACAATTTTAGTCTGGAGTTCATTCCGGGACGGGCCAATGCGGTGGCCGACCTCCTGTCGAGGGCTGTGACTGTGACAAAGGAGACGGGTGGAGTTTCATCAGACCCAGAGAGCGATGAAGACTGGGTCCACATCCTGCACGGGCCCCTCAGCTCAGTAGTCACCCTGGAGGAGCTGCAGCAGGCCTCAGCTGCTGATGGGGCCCTTGCGACCCTTCGCACCTACGTCCGGGATGGCTGGAGGATAGGCTCCTTCCCTACTACCATTTCCGCTCTCCTGCTGGGGGGCAGTGTGCTTGGCCCGGGGTCACCGTGCGGTCATTCCAGAGACTCTTTGATCCAGAGTACTACACATGGCACATGAAGGGCACCTTGGGGTGGTCAAGGTAAAGCAGCGCTGCCGTGACACAGTGTGGCGGCCCCACTTAGACTCTGACGTTGAAGAGCTGGTGCGTAATTGTGCCTGCTGCCTTCTGAGTGGGAAAACGGGGCAGCCTGCCACGGCCCCTCTCACCCCAACCCCTTGGCCGTCCTCACCTTGGGAACATATTCAGGTCGACATCTGCGGAGAACTTCATGGCGCACCTGCTCATGCCCGTCACCGTGCACTCCATCATCGACCGCCTGGACAACCTGTTTGGGCGCTGGGGCCTTCCTGGTATGGTCACTACAGATAATGGGCCCCAATTTGCATCAGCGGAGTTTACAGAGTTTCTCAAGCTACGATCCATCAAGCACATCAGGACGGCAGTGTATCACCCGGAGAGTAACGGAGGGGTGGAAAGACTGAATAAAACTCTCAAAAATGGTATCCGAGCCTGTCTGGAGGAGGGGAAGACCTTTAACGATGCTCTCAACCAGACGCTGGGGACTATGTGACAGGGTAATATTGACATTTGGGTGGGAGTATGCGATGCATGTCCTGTTTCTTCGGGAGGGGGGTAGGGGGAAAATGTTATGTTCATAAAGACATACAGTTAGTGTTCTTTATATGTCCTGTTGGACTCTGTCAGGTTATCCGCTTCTACTGATCGGTTACTGTGCCTTTAAGGCTGCCAGTAGGGATGTTGGGTAAAGTCGTAAAGTGTAAGTTGTAGGACAGTTGAATAAAGGCAGTCAGTGAAGCAACACGTTGTGGTTATTGGAAGCTGTACAAACATAATAGTCATGTTAATGATTTACGTGCTGAGCGGTAGAAGGCAGACGTGAGACCGAGGAAGAGCTCGTTGTAAAACGCCACAATTTAGAACCGGCTTGGTTATAGAAAATCAGATGAGGAGTAAACTACCATCAAATACAAAGTTTACAGGAAGAACGGTGGAGTGGAAACACATCCAGTCACGTCCACGGTCATGTGACTTCTCCCCAGTCTGCAGGGAGCAGCGCTGCTAACATAGCAGCAACTGTGTCGGTATATTTACCGAGTGTTTACACTCTTCTAGGGGACTTTTCTTCATAAAAGCGACTAGCGACAAATCTCGTGACTTTTTATGGTGTTATTAGATATTTTTGTAGACTAACATGGAACACATATCATTATTACCTTATTCCCTTATCAGCATCATGCTGGAGCTTTGCCTGCTCAGTCGGAGCAGATATTAGTCCTGCTGAGTCCAGAATGTTGATAAATTGCGCCTGAAGCCGGTGTAGCTAATCACCCGTACTCCGATGCAAAGGCAAATTATTTTCCATCTAAAATAAACGACTGCACACTATCATCATATCACTAACTTCATTCACAGTCCCAGTCACTTCCTCACCTGGTCTGTGTGGTCGCTCCTCTGAGTCATGTCTGAGTCTAAACTGGCCTCTTAAGAAAGGAGTTCGATTAAATAAAAGGCTGGTTGAAGTGATACAAAAACAAGAACCGTCACATTTTCACAGCACATTATGCAAGTTTGGCCATTTGATATAGAAAGGTGTGTCAGTATGTGCGTGTGGGGGGCGGGTTAGTTATCATTCATTTATCTATACTGAAGTAAGCTGCTGAATATATTGTGATATTAATTCAAGGCCATATCGCCCATCCCGATGGGAGACACAGGCAGTTCATTCTGCTGTTAAACTGTGATGTAGGAGCGTAATGGGATGAAATCCTCCGTTGATGCAGAGACAGTCTGGACTTTAGGGAACAATCTGTAGCACTTCTTGTGCTGTACAAACCTCTGATGAAGAGGAATGTTTCATTCCCACGTCTGTATGAGTTCTAATACAGCAGGCTTCATGAATCAATAACCTGTTTGTGCTGATACTATTGTTTTGAGTTTAAAGAATCATTATCTTTATTTTTATTAAAAAGAACCACCTTAACCTTATTTGTATTTTTCCATTTTCCCTTTTCATGGAAAGAGAGTAAAAAGTCGGGTTTTTTCATCTGTGCCTGTTTTCTATCATGTCAGCACACATGAGGGGTCACAACTGTGAATGTAGACATCCCAACGGGGAGGGCAAAGTTACCGTTAGCAACACCTGATCCATCTCCTGACAAGCAGTATTGATGTTTCTATCACTTAAATGGAATGGGACAACACATGTAAGCACTTCTGTAGAAAACTAACAGTAAAATCTGCACATCAGGTTCATTTTTACAGATTAAAATGCTCTTTTTTTTTAATTAGCCTTTCTACATAAAGTTGGTATGTTCTCCCTGTGTATGCATAGAAGGGTCTTCTTCCTATAGACTACAAAATGCATGTTAGGTTAATTTGTGACTCTAAAATTGGCACTAGATGCAGGTGTGAATTGTTGTATATTTCTATGTTTTGCTCATGACTCCACAGAAAAAAGTAGTTATAGAAAGTGAATGGATTGATTTTTTTTGTAGAATAATGTATTGATTGTGTGTTAAATGGGCCAATAGTTCACCTAAAGCTTTAGGTCTTTTAAAGAGGGAAAACTTTGGGAAACATTTATATTTTACTATTTGTTGACAGACCTCTGAACAATTTTGGTATGTAGTCACAGCAGGGTCAAGAAAAAATGATTTACTAGTTTGTTAAAATTACTGTACTTAACATTTTAAATCAAAGACTACTTTTAACAATCTTGTCATCCCTTTTAATTTTGCATCTAATTACATGGAACTTTAATGTTTAAAAAGCAAAATGTGGCAACAGGAGTTCGCTGTAGCACTTCTGATGCAGTTTTAGAAAGTTCCAACAAAAACATCAAAATATTTCTGCTGCAATAACTGTTAAAAGTGAAAATTATGATGATTACATTTATGAAATTGCATTAACATGAACCACTGAAATTTTTAATATTAGTGGGAGAAATGCACTTTGATCTTAGTCTTACTTGTACTTGGCGTTAGCTTGTCAGCCTGATCAGAAAGAATCTATTTCTGTAATCTGAGGTCATTCAAAAAGGGAATATATTCATTGTTCATTAGATTTCCTCTGACACACTTCAAAAGATCTGAACCCTTTCTTTACCTGTTTGGTGAGATAGTTACCAAAAAACTGTCTGACACTCAAAAAATACTGAAAAAAGTAAATTAAACTGTTTGTGTCAGTTTATATTCACCACAAAATCATCTCAATTCTGAAATGTAAACAAATGTGTGTTATCAATTCCAAACAATCTTTTTAAATAGTAATATGAACAGAATATCCTTAATGCCATAAAATCTGGATGTAAAATAGCATAACCAATCTGATCAGAGGGACACAGCTTCATATCTTACAGCATTGAGGCCACAGAGCTGATAGCAGGCCATGGTGATGATAATAGTGACGAGCTGCCAACGAACAGCTGGG
>SSNP01000170.1:342444-352444 GCA_006937955.1 Pachypanchax playfairii | reverse complement strand
CATGGGGACCAGGCTTCGGTCCCCACAAGAACCCTCGGACCCCAGAAAGATAGTAAAAGTCAGGAAACGGGTCCCCAGGAGGTCAGAAATACAAACCCACACACACACACACACACACACACACACATACATAAATCCTGGTGCAAGAAGGTTCTCACTCATTTTGAGAAATTAATAATTAAAGTCTAATTATTCATGTAGCTGCATTGAAAAGAAATAAAAAGCTGGACAGATTATTGTTTATGAAGATGATGTCAAATACATTTTTAATTTATTAATATTTTCACTGTTAACCGTATTCAAAGCTCCTCTTTCAAGTTTAATAAATGTGAACACTGTTTTGTTAAAATATTATAGAGACAGCCAGAGTTAGCATTTTTACAAGAAAGAAGCAAATGTTTGTATTAATTTTGTATATTCTTATTTGCATAATCACAGTTAATAATGCTTTAAAAGTCATTTATATTCATCTTGTCATTATGATTCATCTGCTTTAATTGACAATGTTCCTGAATAATATTCTGTTTGCTTAAATGATCATTTTTAATTTGATATTTGTGAGATGCATAATAATCAAACTATCTTGTGTTTTTTCTGAACGAAAGTAGAAAATGGCATGTTGTTTATATTCATGGTCTCATCTCATTGGTTAACTAAAGTCTAACTGGCCAACAGATAAGGAGACTGTATAAATATTCAGCTCTGATGTGGTTTATTTTCATTCCTATCTTATCAAGTAATTTATCTTTATCAAACGTTGTAATTATTTTTGTTTAATGTAATATTTGATGTCTTTATAGAGATAGAGTTAACAGGAAATATTTTATTATCTACGTTTGGATTTGGCTATAACTTTTTGTGAGATAATAATATTATACAGCTCACCAACCGCCTGTGTCAAGACTAATGATAAGATTTCTCCAGGTTTTGATCTCAGACGAGGTCGTCCACTGTCTCCATCACTATTTGCTATATTTATCAAACAGCTGCAATCTGACAAAATAACAATATCAGTGGAATAAAACAGCAAGTCTGACACATAAAATCAGCTTATATGCTGATGATACAAATATCTTTCAGAGATAATAACACAACAGCTTGAAGCTAAATGTTCTGAAGATAGTAGAAATGGTGGTGGACTTCAGGAAGAACCCAGTCCCATCCTAACACATCAACATATGCCACACCAGTGTAAACTCTGTGGGGTCCTCTTGTTTCCTCACTCAGGACCTCCAATAGGAACAGAATTAGTTTTTTAGTTCTTAAACCTTTCCAAACATCAAATGTCAATAAAAGTAAAGTGTAAAGCAAACCCAGAAACTTCTAGGTCAAACAGCAGATTATAATAAATGTGCTGACAGGAATGTCTGTAAGTCCATCATTGAGCCCCTAAAGCTTCTAATCCCACTTCAACTCTTTGACTCATTAACGATGGTAAACCCTCCTCTGATGGCACTAAATTTGTTACAGCTATAATTTCAAATGCAGATAATTTGTGGTAAAATTAAATAAAAAGAAGTTTAGATGAAGGATGTAAAACATTCTGAATGTACATGTATGAGCTCATTTTACTGAAGTATTTGTTGGGTTTTAAGTCCACAAAACAATAAATAACCTGCATAAAAACTCCTCAAGGTTCCTTTTCACGTGGTAATATTTGAAATGCATCCTGAGGCTGTATCTTGATTATATAATCTTAGTTTCAATGCTTCTGCTGAGACAAAGAATTCATTCTAACAGTAATAATATCGTGGTGTAAATGACTCTGCTGCCTGCAGCGGCTTCAGTTCAGTAATTCCAAAGACTTATTCATGCCGATCGATCAAAAGTACAAATACACTTAGGGAATCCTTCCAATCAGAGGTTGCTCTCCTATCAGTAAGAGAGTTAATACAGTTATATCCCAGTATTGTATGTCATTATAAAGCCTCTGTCAGGATGTACTCTATTTCTAAATTGGGCTTAGGGAATCTAAATCCATGTTTTATCATTCCTTGCACACCTTTAAGCAATCTATTCCTGAAAAATTGTGCATTATAAAGCAGATTAGTTATTTCCTAATAGTGCAGGAAAGAGATCATTAAACAGCGACTGTGCATAGCGTGCATCCTTGAATCTGGATAAACTGAAGTAATGATAAATTAAAATGTTCCACCACAAAGCTTCAACCAAATATCTGCACAGGATAAACAAATCTACAGGTAAACAATACAAATCCACATGCATACTCTTTAAACCAATAATTCAGATTGATGAATGTCTTTTTAAAAACTTAAATGAACTTTAAATGGATTTTGCAGATTCTTCACATTGTTTGGCAGCAGAACGAAACCTCTTTTAAACGGTTGCTTTATTTTAGGTTCTACAATACTTTCTCTGAGTTTCTTTGCATCTTAATTTTTACCTAATTAAAGTTGTGTTGTTTTTTTAATTGGGGGATGAAACAGAGTTAAACACACATTTTACCTTTTAGAAGGTCTGACCAGGTTTCTAAGTTATGTTCAGCTGAGCCACATGAAGGTTGTTTGAAGTTTCCCTACTTGAATATGATGCACAGGAAGGACAGAGTGGGTGTAAAGACACCTGCCTCTACACTTTGATCCTTTCTCCCTATAAAGGTGAGTCCCTGGGGTTAGAGGAAGCTCAGGTGGATACAGATTAAGGACACAGCCCGGAATAGCAAATCTCTAGGTCATTAGGATGTGGAAGCTCTCTGGCATGCTGTGTGTACTGACCACACAAGTTACAGACCTGCCAACGTTAAGCCGGCTCCACTTAGAGGTATGGTGCAGCATTTGGAAGACAGAAAAACTGTGTGACTGTATCTTTGTGTGTGTGTGTGACTGAAAAAACTCACAATTGAATTTTCTCTACACTATTCAAAGCTGAAATACTTGATTGTAAGACAATAAAACAATCATGCCATCAGATGGTTTCACCCACTGGCCTACACACGGCTTAATCTCTGTATCCAAAACACAATGACCTCAAATTTAAAATGACAGACTATTATAATCTCCTTCTTCAGGTTCTGTTGGTTTAATATTATTGAATAAAACATGTTGAAAGATCAAGATAGTTAACAAAGAACCTAAATGTGTGTTGACACTGGCCCATGTACATGTAAAGTCTATGGTTGAGTCTGTCAGAGGGCCGTCGGAGTCTCCGTAGAATCAGATGTGGTGCTGAAAGTCTCACTTAAATATCTCTATAAAATCCATGTGTTTAAAGCATGAAACAACAAATTATGAAATACATTTTTAAACATGCAGCATAAGTCTAAATGTAGGCTGGTAAGAACTATATAATAAGAGGAGATAACATCTGGAAAACGTTACCTGAGGTTTACATTTACTTGGAGGGGGGCGGGACTTAAAACTGGCCTGGCACTGGGGGTAACTGCATTTAGTTTAGGCATCAACTCTCAATAAGTTCCATCATCAAGTAACTTTTACGTTGTTGGTTAATGTAGTTTGAAATGGCCAGAATGTTCATTTAAGAAGCTCAAAGGTAAAGAGTGGACGACTGCTCCTCAAACTAAAACAAAATTCTTTTTCACATGTTAAGAAAGGCTAACTAACATGTTTAACCTTGTTGTTGGTTTACAGAATCACATAACTGGAAGGAGGTATGTGTAGTTTGAGAAATGACATGCGCAGTGGGATTCTTATACACCAAACGTCTCGTCTTCATACATCTGTTTCAGACATTTTTGTTCTTTACAAACAACAATACAAAGTAATAAAAGGAACATCCGTCACATGTCTTAAAAAGGTTTAAATGAGCAAATATTCATGATGAAAATTAAGACAAAGCAGTTCATAGATTCACATGCCATGATGAGTCTTTTAACTAAATGCTGGTTTATTCAGCTGGGAAACCTCATCACACAAATGATTCACTTTACCCACTGACAGAAAATATGGTAAACTAAATCAGTCCAAAGTCATGCTGGGGTTGTTTAAAACATGATAAATGATGATCACTGGGGCGGGCGGAGTAGTCTACTGGAAGACCAATCACCATGGCGGGTTCGATCCTCGGTGCCAGTAAGCTAGGCTGAAGTATCCTAGGGCAAGATGGTGAACCCGCCGCTGCCTCGGGGCGGAGGTCATCCTCTAAACGGGAGATCAGAGCTCGATCTCGAGTCCCGGCAAGACGCTATATGCCAAAGTCCTCATACTGCCCCCCTGGATGCTGTTCAAGATGGCTGCCCTCTGCTCCTCACCTCACAGTGAGGATGGATCAAATGCAGAGCTGAATTTCTAGTTATATATTTCTATAGACAAAAAAAAGAGGTTTATTATTATTGTATTATTTTTTCCTGCAGGACTGTGTGACACTAAATCTTATCACATAGCTAAATAATTCTGACTCACTGATTATTATAACATGTCTCCTCAATGAGCTTTTGAAGACCTTTACAGCTGGTATGAAGTAACTGATTGATCTCTGAAGGGGGAGGACAGTGTTTTTAATGTTAGAGGGAACGGAGGGCAGAAATGTCCAAGAAACATGATGGGATTAATCATTCATAACCACAAAGACAGAAATATTGTGACATGTAGTTTCAGTCTTCTGATGCTGAGAATAAGCTTTAATAATAGTAATTTAACACCTACATGATTGATAAAAAATGATCTAGTCATGAATCTTCTTTTTGCAGCAACCTGACTGTCAAAACATAAATATAATCAGATTTGGTATTTGAAGATTGAGTAAATTAAAATTAGATGTTTTACTCATCTTTTTTCTCCTTGTGTTAAAAATGTTTTTTTATTAACAGTCCTTAATGAACAGATTTACATTTATAACAAAACTTCAATTCAAAGCACAGTGATGTAACATTTAAAATGATGCCTAGAACATGTGTGTCTGAAACAAGGGTTATTTTTATTTAATGCAAGTTGATGGTGCAAAAAATTAGCAGTCTCTAAAAATTGTGAGTGTGTTTTGGTTCTGTGTTACATTTGAAGAGCAGCAGCATGTGTTCCACCCCCTCCAACAGCCTTACAGATGTTACTGACAGCTGCATGTCTGAGCCTAAGCAAAACTCTGGAGGCTGCAAACAGTGGAAACAACCATTGTAAGACACAGGAGGAGGGAATTGTCATTTTCCAAACCTTAAAAAAGATGTTGTTTTACATCTGTAGCACCTTCTGTGCAGATTATTATATAGTTATAATCATATTTTGTGTTCAGATGGACACAAGTTATTTTGTTTTTTATAGATGATGCTGAGGATGGATCTGTCCAACGCAGCATTTTCACCGGTGGGTATGACTGTCAGTACTCAACTTTCCTCTGTGAATATGAAGCAGCACTAACAAAACACTGAATACATTAACAGATTTAAGCTAGGACACATCTTTGAGAACTGATAGGGACTTCTGGGATGAACCACAAACTTCTGCTTTAAGTCAAAATGTAAAAAAAGAAAGAAAACATTCCAGAAACAGTCGCTTTAAACCCTTAAAATTAAGACTTAGTTATCAACTGTGGGGCCAAAAAAATCTTCACTTCTCTAAAATGTTTGGACACACGGTTGTTCCATTAATATTTCTTTCTCTCTTATTTGTTTAATTTTTTCAGTTTTGGAATGGTTCCCAACTTTTCTAGGTTTTAGTGCATCATGTGTAATGACATATTATATAATATAGAAACATATAATGTCATATAGAAAGAAACAGCTGTGAGCTGTTCCAATGTTAGAAGTGAAATGGAGGAGAGAAGCTTTATAAGCTCCAGTCGGTGGGCAGGTCTGCTGCAGCTACTCTATGAGACACGACAAGAAACAGGTTGGTTTGTAAGAGAACATGCTGTTCTTGTCTGGCACTCTGTCATGATAATGGGACACTACAGGGACAACCCACTGAGTGCAGTGACAATTCCCTCTGCTGCAGGGCTGTAACACGTCAGGTTCATACCAGTGTAGTATTAGCCAGTGTGCAAGACCTGAAGACCAGGACATGTTTCATGATCATACAAGGTCACCTGAAGTCATGCAAAGGACACATGTTGAATTTTGATGTTTAAAAAATGTGCATGAAAAAATTTCTCTCAAAGTTTTTGGCAAATTGCCAGAATTTTTCTCAACTAACTTCAAATTTGGAAGGCTAAAAAGTAGGTTTTGGTTTTTTTGAGTCATAAATGTGTGTAAATAGGTGCCATATTTAAAATGTTGATTGACAGTATAAACATGTAATTTAATCACAAACTGGCTGTTTTCTCTTTGTTTATGATCTTCCAATTTAAGCAGACATGTTTATATGGCAACAATGTTTCATCTGAAGTTTTGTCTTACTGATACTCCGCTTAACTTTTAGTTCTGTACTAAGTTCAAATGGCACAATTACAACGTTCCAAGTAACAGAACAGAAAGAAGACGTCCTTCAGAGAGTTTCCCTCCATAATGTATGGACACGGACATCAAAGAGACCAAACCACACAGGGGACAAAATGGATCAAAGTCCCGTCTGACATGACTTTTCCACATGATCCTTCAACACTTGCACTTTGAGCTCAGACTATTCCACACGCTCACATCATTTCAACATTTGACATGAACACATCCAGAATATTGATGTAATAAAACAGAGAAACAAACCATCTAGATTTTAGTGTAGCTGCTGAATACAACCCTGCACTACCAAATCCACTGTAGTATTAAAAATAGTAATACTACAGTGGATTTGGTAGTGCAGCTACATGGTGGTGCAGTTAATCATCATCATTTCAGCAAAATATGATTTGAGTTTTACAATTCTGGTATGAAAAGTTGACAGTGATATGCATTCCTTCAAAAAATGTTAGACCCTTAATTGGGAGTAATATAAGTGTTAAACATTCACAGTCTATCACAAAACTACAAGATGTGGTCTGTAATAGACGTGCACATTAATCTGGATGGAACCAAATGGAAGAAACTAAAGAGTTCATGAGGACGCACAAAAAGAGAAATCACATGCAAACGTGGGATGAATTTAATTTTAAAACTGAATTTGTTTAATAGGCCAGAGCTACTTTATAAATATGCATCCTGCCTATTGACAGGATGCATATTTATAAAGTAGCTCATTATTTATTACAATTAAACTATAAAAATGGTCAATGTATCAAATGTGATACAAAAATAAATCATAAACAACATGATATAACTAAAACATTTTGTTATAAGGGTTCATAAACATCTCAATTTCAAAAGATCAGAATTTTCTGATGATTTTTTTGATGAGTTGAGTCTTGCAGGGTTAAATTTAATGGTCTCTTTTTATTGTTTTAATGCTTTTATGTGTTCCAGTCAGTAAAAAAATGTGGGTGTGCTAAAATAATATTGATCTTGTTTGTCAGTAGTTCTTTAGAAATGTAGAGGTGAAACAAACAAGCTCTGGGTAGGATTTATTTTAATAAAAGATTCTGAAGCGTAGTGGCGAGTGACACAGACATTTTGACATGTCACAGGAAGAATGATGACTGCTGTGTGATCTGAGGTTGGTCCTGATATTGTGGGTTGTTGGTTTGCTGTCCGTTGCTGATTTATTGGAACCGGTTTGTTCCACTTGTCTCTCTCTTACTCAGACATGTCTAAATATCTGCTGTGCTGCAGCTTTATTAACATGGTTGAAGGTCAGATTTAAGTGCTCTTGGCAGGACAATGATCACTAGCTGCTGCAGGTAAAATCATTCTTTTCTTTTTACTTTGCCTATAGGCATTTTTTTCTTCAAATTTACCACAGCTTAACATTTTACATTTATTGCAAATGTAAGAGGTGGCTGCGCTCAGAGGACTCACAATACCAGACAGTTTATTCTTTTTGCGTTATAAATTCAATATTCCGCTCTTAACTTTTAATCTCAATCAATGTTCTTCACAGCTGCTTGAAATTTGCTTTCAATGGATCTTTCACACATCTGAGCAGGAGTCACCCTGCAGGCTGGGGATTGAACTAGTAATCTTCCATCAAATTACTGACTGGATGATAACTTCTGATCCAGTGTTGAACAAGCATTTACGAACAGAATCACTGTTTCATTCTGTTAAGTTTTTCAGGTTTGTTCACAATTTGAACAGGGTAAAAAGTTTCAAAGAATAAAACTATCGCTCAAGAATAATAAATGAAAACAGCTGTCCTTAATGAGTCCCACTTATTAAAAAATAAGTATGAAGCCTACTAGAGCACAAACCTGCACTAAGGAGTTTATTTCCTGCATATTGGGATTTACATGTAAAACTAAAAGCCCTACATTTTTTTTATATAGTTATTGCGTCTTTTTAATATTTTTTGTTTAATGATTATTTGTGAAAACAATATTTCCTTTGAATCTCTCTCCATACTTCTTGAGATTACATCAAATTAGAGAGTCTCAACTAAAGTTTGGTTATTAGTTACATACAGGCATCATAATAAGAAAGCTTTAACATAATACTCACTTCAAAGTCCGTAGAAGTTACAAACAACCAGATTTGTAGACTGTTTTGATTAAAATGAAGGTAAACAATTATTATGAATTAAAGGTATATGGATCTTTTTCTTCTGAGTTGATCATCTAGATTATTTGTCCATCCACCTGTCAATCATTCAGGTGAAATGTCCATGCTTCTAGGATAGTATAAGAGTCTTTTATATTGATGCTTTTATTTTGACGTCTGGCCAGGAGTGACCAGAAAGTTCCTGTTCAGACTGGCTGACACACTCTACCATTATTATTTCATTATTATTGGTTTAATTTAGAGCTGCGTATGCTAAAAAGAACTTCAAGAAAGTTAGAAAGGAAATGGCGTTCCACTAAGCTAGAAGAAGTTTATTTATCTTGGAGAGATAGTCTGCTCATATACAAAAGACCCCTTCGTAGGGTTAGAACTGAGTATTACTCGTCCCTCATAGAGGAGAACAAGAACAATCCCAGGTTTCTGTTTAGTACTGTAGCCAGATTAATAAAAAACCCAACTTCTGTTGAACCGTGTATCCCTGTAACCCTCAGTAGTGATGCTTTCATGGAATTCTTTACTAATAAAATAGAATCAATTAGAGAAAAACCCCATAATGTCCTTCTGTCCACTGTTGTCTCTGGTTCGTTGTCCAGTGAAGCAGCTTTAGAATCTGAATCATGTTTAGACAGTTTCTGTCCAGCTGATCTTAATGAGTTAACACAAATTATAGCTTCTTCTAAACCATCTACATGTATGTTGGATCCTGTTCCAACCAGACTTTTTAAAGATGTCTTCCCATTGATTAACACATGGATATTGGACATGATCAATTTGTCTTTAATGAATGGATATGTGCCTAAGGCCTTTAAGGTTGCTGTTATTAAACCTTTACTTAAGAAACCTGATCTTGATCCAGGATCTCCAGGTAATTATCGACCTATATCCAATTTACCCTTCATCTCAAAAATTCTAGAAAAGATAGTTGCAAACCAGTTATGTGATCATCTACACAGTAATAATATTTTTGAAGAGTTCCAGTCAGGATTTAGATCATCATAGCACTGAAACAGCACTGGTGAAAGTTTCTAATGATATTCTCATGTCCTCAGACAGTGGACTTGTGTCTGTACTTGTCCTGTTAGATCTCAGTGCTGCGTTTGATACTATAGATCATAAGATCCTATTGAAGAGGCTTGAATATGATATTGGGATTCAGGGAACTGCATTAAACTGGTTTGAATCATATTTAACTGAAAGATTCCAGTTTGTTCATGTAAATAATGAATCTTCTTCATATACCAGAGTCAGTCATGGAGTTCCTCAGGGTTCAGTGCTTGGACCAATCCTCTTTACTATACATATGTTACCGCTTGGTAAAATTATTAGACAACATGGTATAAAATTCAATTTTTATGCTGATGATACTCAGTTATATCTATCAATGAAGCCTGATGAGACCAACCAGCTGCAGAGATTACAAGCTTGTCTTAATGATGTAAAACGTTGGATGAAGCTTCATGTTTTGCTTTTAAACTCAGGCAAGACAGAGGTTGTGACTTTTGGGCCTGA
>SSNP01000170.1:313009-342353 GCA_006937955.1 Pachypanchax playfairii | reverse complement strand
CATATTTCTCCTGTTTTAGCATCACTTCATTGGCTCCCTGTAAGGTCTAGAATAAAGTTTAAGGTTTTACTTTTGACGTATAAGGCCTTGAACGACCAAGCTCCAGCTTATATTAAAGATCTTATTGTTCCAGATGTTCCTAACAGAACACTTCACTCTCAGACTGCAGGTCTGCTTGTAGTTCCTAGAGGTTCTAAAAGTAGAACAGGAGGAAGAGCTTTTAGTTATCAGGCTCCTCTCCTGTGGAACCAGCTTCCACTTTTTATCCGTGAGGCAGACACCTTGTGTAGTTTTAAGAATAGACTTAAAACTTTCCTTTTTACACAATCCTATAGTCAGGGTTAGCTTGGGTTCTCCTGGTCCATCCCTTTAGTTATGCTGCTATAGTCTCAGACTGCTGGAGGACATACTGTCCACATGTCTTGTTACTGCTGTCATTAACTGTTTCTCTGTTTATCTTTCTATAGACATGACGACTGGCCAAAATCCATCTGTGTTTGTCTCTTTCCTATCAGCTCAGACCCCAGTCGGCTGAGGCAGAAGGCCGCCCATCCTGAGCCGGGTTCTGGTTCTGGTTCTGGTTCTGCTAGAGGTTTCTTCCTGTTAAAAGGGAGTCGTTCCTTTCCACTGTCTCCAATCGTGCTGCTCAGGATGGGGGATTGTGCTGAAATAACAATTCAACCCAATCAGCAGGTTCCTTAGATAGAAAATGTTTTATTATTAATTGGTTGATTTTTCTGTGAAGTGCCTTGAAATGACTTTGTCATGAACTGGTTCTAAAAAAACAAAACAAAAAAACTGAAGAGTAGTTGAATGCGCTCGGTTACAATAGTTTTCACTTCCTGTGCATGCACACTCTCAGGTGTTTATGTGTAGTGTGTGACACACAGCAGGCAGGGAAGGTGATCAGGACCAGTGGACCCTAAATTCAAAAATTCTTAAAATTCAGAAAAATTCTCAGCTATACCTTAAAGTTACAAAAGACATCAGTAAAATCATGATATTCTTATCTCTGCTTTACCGCCAACCAAAGAAAGTTTTGTCCATCAACATGAGTCAAAAGATTGTGTTTGCTGACTCTTTCACATTTTGCTTATAGAAGAGTTTGGTTGTAAGAACCAGAAAAGACTTGTTAAAGCATTAGTAGTAGAAATGCAAGGTGAGGCCAGCAGGTCTTAATGTAATGTGTTCATAAATCCTGCAGATTTCTGTGTGTATAGTACCTCTTTCTGCTCCTGCCTCGTCCCTCCTCTCTATCAGCAGATAACGAGGACTCTCAGGGAGGAAGGGCAGGACGCACAGCTGCAGCACTGCCGGAAATGCCAAGAAGGAAAACAGGTAATTCCACCTGGACTCCTGCAGACAGAACATGAACAAAGCTTCAGCCACAGGGGTGATACAACATATTTTTGCTAAACTGACACATTTCTCAGCTTTGTCTGTATAATAATCCACTGAATGAGAAGACGGGACTGATGTACTAGTTTCTGTTCATGGCCCAGTCAGTCAAGGCAGAAAGCTGCTCATCCTGGTTCTGATTCTGTTGGAGGTTTCTTCCTTCTTTTCACTGTCTCAGGAGCGGCTGGTTCCTTTCATAAGAAATGTTGTATTTTTTACTAAATGATTGATATTTCTGAAACTTGCTGTGAAGTGATTTTGTTATGAATTGGCACTTTATATATAAAAATGAATTGAATTGCCCCGATCAAATGTTGGTGTTCTAATATCTGGCCTCCATATTAGCATGTAACACAAAGACACCCGGAGCTGCAGGTTGTTAATCATATTTATAATCTTGTCACCAGATCTGGATCCATATGCATCACATATTTGTTAGTTTGATCAGGCTGCAGAAGAAGATGTAACTATGTATAGCTCTGGGAGAGGCTCTGGGAGAGGCTCTGGGAGAGGCTCTGGGAGAGGCTCTGGGAGAGGCTCTGGGAGAGGCTCTGGGAGAGGCTCTGGGAGAAGCTGTGGGAGAGGCTCTGGGAGAGGCTCTGGGAGAGGCTGTGGGAGAGGCTGTGGGAGAGGCTCTGGGAGAGGCTGTGGGAGAGGCTCTGGGAGAGGCTATGGGGGAGGCTCTGGGAGAGGCTATGGGAGAGGCTATGGGAGAGGCTCTGGGAGAGGGTCTGGGAGAGGCTCTGGGAGAGGCTCTGGGAGAGGGTGTGGGAGAGGCTGTGGGAGAGGCTATGGGAGAGGCTCTGGGAGAGGCTGTGGGAGAGGCTCTGGGAGAGGCTCTGGGAGAGGCTCTGGGAGAGGCTCTGGGAGAGGCTATGGGAGAGGCTCTGGGAGAGGCTTTGGGAGAGGCTCTGGGAGAGGCTCTGGGAGGGGCTGTGGGAGAGGCTGTGGGAGGGGCTGTGGGAGAGGCTGTGGGAGAAGCTGTGGGAGTGGCTCTGGGAGAGGCTCTGGGAGAGGCTCTGGGAGAGGCTATGGGAGAGGCTCTGGGAGAGGCTCTGGGAGAGGCTCTGGGAGAGGCTCTGGGAGAGGCTCTGGGAGAGGCTATGGGAGAGGCTATGGGAGAGGCTGTGGGAGAGGCTGTGGGAGAGGCTCGGGGAGAGGCTGTGGGAGAGGCTCTGGGAGAGGCTCTGGGAGAGGCTCTGGGAGAGGCTGTGGGAGAGGCTATGGGAGAGGCTCTGGGAGAGGCTCTGGGAGAGGCTCTGGGAGGGGCTCTGGGAGAGGCTCTGGGAGGGGCTCTGGGAGAGGCTGTGGGAGGGGCTGTGGGAGAGGCTATGGGAGAGGCTATGGGAGAGGCTATGGGAGAGGCTGTGGGAGAGGCTGTGGGAGAGGCTCTGGGAGAGGCTGTGGGAGAGGCTGTGGGAGAGGCTCTGGGAGAGGCTGTGGGAGAGGCTGTGGGAGAGGCTCTGGGAGAGGCTGTGGGAGAGGCTCTGGGAGAGGCTATGGGAGAGGCTATGGGAGAGGCTCTGGGAGAGGCTATGGGAGAGGCTCTGGGAGAGGCTCTGGGAGAGGCTCTGGGAGAGGCTCTGGGAGAGGCTGTGGGAGAGGCTCTGGGAGAGGCTCTGGGAGAGGCTCTGGGAGAGGCTCTGGGAGAGGGTGTGGGAGAGGCTGTGGGAGAGGCTCTGGGAGAGGCTGTGGGAGCGGCTATGGGAGAGGCTATGGGAGAGGCTGTGGGAGAGGCTATGGGAGAGGCTCTGGGAGAGGCTCTGGGAGAGGCTCTGGGAGAGGCTCTGGGAGAGGCTGTGGGAGAGGCTATGGGAGAGGCTCTGGGAGAGGCTCTGGGAGAGGCTATGGGAGAGGCTCTGGGAGAGGCTATGGGAGAGGCTCTGGGGGAGGCTGTGGGAGAGGCTGTGGGAGAGGCTCTGGGAGAGGCTGTGGGAGAGGCTCTGGGAGAGGCTCTGGGAGGGGCTCTGGGAGAGGCTCTGGGAGAGGCTCTGGGAGAGGCTCTGGGAGAGGCTTTGGGAGAGGCTCTGGGAGAGGCTATGGGAGAGGCTGTGGGAGAGGCTGTGGGAGAGGCTGTGGGAGAGGCTGTGGGAGAGGCTGTGGGGGAGGCTCTGGGAGAGGCTCTGGGAGAGGCTATGGGAGAGGCTCTGGGAGAGGCTGTGGGAGAGGCTGTGGGAGAGGCTCTGGGAGAGGCTCTGGGAGATGCTGTGGGAGAGGGTGTGGGAGAGGCTCTGGGAGAGGGTGTGGGAGAGGCTCTGGGGGAGGCTGTGGGAGAGGCTCTGGGAGAGGCTCTGGGAGAGGCTCTGGGAGAGGCTGTGGGAGAGGGTGTGGGAGAGGCTGTGGGAGAGGGTGTGGGAGAGGCTCTGGGAGAGGCTGTGGGAGAGGCGGTGGGAGAGGCTCTGGGAGAGGCTCTGGGAGGGGCTCTGGGAGAGGCTCTGGGAGAGGCTGTGGGAGAGGCTGTGGGAGAGGCTCTGGGAGAGGCTGTGGGAGAGGCTGTGGGAGAGGCTCTGGGAGAGGCTCTGGGAGAGGCTATGGGAGAGGCTCTGGGAGAGGCTATGGGAGAGGCTGTGGGAGAGGCTGTGGGAGAGGCTGTGGGAGAGGCTCTGGGAGAGGCTCTGGGAGAAGCTGTGGGAGAGGCTGTGGGAGAGGCTCTGGGAGAGGCTGTGGGAGAGGCTGTGGGAGAGGCTCTGGGAGAGGCTCGGGGAGAGGCTCTGGGAGAGGCTCTGGGGGAGGCTCTGGGAGAGGCTCTGGGAGAGGCTCTGGGAGAGGCTATGGGAGAGGCTCTGGGAGAGGCTCTGGGAGAGGCTCTGGGAGAGGCTCTGGGAGAGGCTCTGGGAGAGGCTCTGGGAGAGGCTATGGGAGAGGCTCTGGGAGAGGCTCTGGGAGAGGCTGTGGGAGAGGCTGTGGGAGAGGCTCTGGGAGAGGCTCTGGGAGAGGCTGTGGGAGAGGCTCTGGGAGAGGCTGTGGGAGAGGCTGTGGGAGAGGCTCTGGGAGAGGCTCTGGGAGAGGCTCTGGGAGAGGCTCTGGGAGAGGCTATGGGAGAGGCTATGGGAGAGGCTCTGGGAGAGGCTATGGGAGAGGCTATGGGAGAGGCTATGGGAGAGGCTCTGGGAGAGGCTCTGGGAGAGGCTCTGGGAGAAGCTGTGGGAGAGGCTCTGGGAGAGGCTCTGGGAGAGGCTCTGGGAGAGGCTCTGGGAGAGGCTCTGGGAGAGGCTGTGGGAGAGGCTCTGGGAGAGGCTATGGGAGAGGCTCTGGGAGAGGCTCTGGGAGAGGCTCTGGGAGAGGCTCTGGGAGAGGCTCTGGGAGAGGCTGTGGGAGAGGCTATGGGAGAGGCTCTGGGAGAGGCTGTGGGAGAGGCTCTGGGAGAGGCTCTGGGAGAGGCTATGGGAGAGGCTCTGGGAGAGGCTGTGGGAGAGGCTGTGGGAGAAGCTGTGGGAGAGGCTGTGGGAGAGGCTCTGGGAGAGGCTCTGGGAGAGGCTGTGGGAGGGGCTCTGGGAGAAGCTGTGGGAGAGGCTGTGGGAGAGGCTCTGGGAGAGGCTGTGGGAGAAGCTGTGGGGAGGCTGTGGGAGAGGCTCTGGGAGAGGCTGTGGGAGAGGCTGTGGGAGAGGCTCTGGGAGAGGGTCTGGGAGAGGCTCTGGGAGAGGCTCTGGGGGAGGCTATGGGAGAGGCTCTGGGAGAGGCTATGGGAGAGGCTCTGGGAGAAGCTGTGGGAGAGGCTGTGGGAGAGGCTCTGGGAGAGGCTGTGGGAGAGGCTGTGGGGGAGGCTGTGGGAGAGGCTCTGGGAGAGGCTCTGGGAGAGGCTCTGGGAGAGGCTCTGGGAGAGGCTGTGGGAGAGGCTGTGGGAGAGGCTCTGGGAGAGGCTGTGGGAGAGGCTCTGGGAGAGGCTCTGGGGGAGGCTCTGGGAGAGGCTATGGGAGAGGCTATGGGAGAGGCTCTGGGAGAGGCTATGGGAGAGGCTATGGGAGAGGCTCTGGGAGAGGCTATGGGAGAGGCTCTGGGAGAGGCTATGGGAGAGGCTATGGGAGAGGCTCTGGGAGAGGCTCTGGAGCTTTTTGTGCAATCCAAGAGAGGCAGGTGGGTATTCAGTTTGATCGGGTCATGTTCTGGGCTTCCATTGCTGTTGCAGCTGTAAAATGGGAGGTGCCTGTTGTTGTTGCAGTAACCTTTAAATGTAATGAAGGGAGCCATCAGCCTAAAGGAGGAGCACTTCACTTGGAGTCTTGTTCATAAGCGAGGGTAGAAAGGAGAGATTGATACGGTGGATTGGGGCAACCCTAGTGATGCAGATGGTGTACCAGTCTATTGTGGTGAAGAGAGAACTGAGAGTTATCAGTTGATCTGCATCCTAACTCTCCTAAGTGGTCATCAGTAATGACCCTCGGGCATAGAGTGAGGAACTCAGTTACTTCACTTGGACGTTACAAGGAGTTGGGATGGGTTGGGATTTTGGTAATCATCTGGATGCCTTCCAGGGGAGATTATCCAGACCTGGGAACTCCTTGGATCCCATTTAGAACAGATGGAAGGTTGCTGGGGAGCAGAAGATATGAGGTTCTCTGCTAAAGATGACAGGATATGTGGTTCTGTATCATCCATCCATCCAGTTTCTGAACCTGCTTCTTCCTGTTCAGGGTGACACAGAGCTGGTACCTGTCTCCAGGGGTCCAGAGGCGGGGGACACCCTGGACAGATCGCTAGTCCATCAGTTTTTCTTTTAAAAAGAAAAAATTGTATTACTTTGTGGATACAGGTCCTCTTGTGGGAGTAAGAGTGCTAAAATACTATACATTTGTAAACATGCAATAATAGCTTTAATAGCTTAATATTTTGAAAAGTCTCTGTTCTTTAATGTCAACATCTTCTGTAATTAAGTGGATGATGTTTTTCTAATTTTTAAAGTTTCAAGGCTCTGCTACAAATTGAGAAGTCATAAAGGTTAAGTGATGAAAGAAAATAAGTATATAAACAAATAACACAAGCAAAGACATGAAAGTGATTCAATACTTGACCCGAACAGTCCACTTTCTTTTGTGTCATAACTATATTAAAAAGTGCATCTGATCACAAGATTTCATTTCATTTCATTCAATAGTGTTCTTGGAAAACATTTGATAAACTGGCTGTGTATTCATCCTCATACAGATTAATTATGGTTATGTGTGTCGACTCGTAGGAAACTGACTGAAAAGCAGAACATGCATCGAGTATATGAAGTTAAGACCGTGTTTCCTGCATGTTGATTTATGGGCTGTAAAGTGGCTCAGCTGGGAGAGCTGATGCCACAAAGGTCCTGTGTCTGAAATCAAACTAGGAACTTTCTGTATAGAGTATTCACGTTCTTCTTGTGCATGCGTTGGGTTTTATCTGAGGAGTTTGGCTTCCTCCCATACACTAAAACCCTGAATCACTGTTCATCTGTGTGCAGCCTTGTGATGGACTGGTGACCTGACTGCTGGAGACTGACTCTGCACAGGGGAACACACGTATAGAAAATACATGGATGGATTTTCATTTATAGCTGTATCGGAGTGTCATACACAGAAAAACATTCTAGTAAACACAAATGTTTGTGTAACAAATAATAACAGATGGAAAGCAGTTAGCATACACAGTCATATGTTGTGCTTTCTGATCTAAACTGAGCAAATAGAAGAGGTATAATTGGGATTATGCAGACTCTTGGAAGAAGGTGCTCTTTGGATTGAAAATATCAGCTTCCAATCCATTAGTAGTACATTTGGGATTAAGATGCCTACCCTTTATAGGTGTGTGTGTGTGGGGGGGCTATTCACAGCACTGTGAAAAAATATTTGTTCCCTTTCTATTTCCATTAATTATTTTGTTTCTGCTTTTTTTTCCACACTTTAGATCAGAAAACAAATAACAATAATATTAGACAAAGACAAACTCAGTAAATAGAATTTCAAATGTTGACTTCATGTATTAAGAGGAAGGAGCTGATCTTATTTGAAAAAGCAAAAGCATTCGAGAGCAGCAAGCCTTTGTTGCACAGCGTGTGAAGATACAGGAAGTTGTGCTCTCATAGGCTAGCTGTTAACCAATCAGAGACTAGTGATATAGTATAATAAATATTAATGACTATAAGCCTGAATCCAGCAGTCAGATTACTCTGAGCTGAAAGTCTGGAAATTATTTTTTTCTAAATTACAGGTTAATACTTCAGAAATAACCACAAAGTCACAAAGTTTGTGTGAAAAGTGACTTTTAAGTGTGAGTGTGGATGGTTGTTAGTCTCTGTGTGGCCCTGTGAGTGACGGGTGGACCAATCACCGCTGTATCAATAAAAACATGTTTCTTTTACATACATATGTTGAGTTTTGGTAACAAACTCAAAAACATAAATTTCATGAAAACATTTTTTATTTAGAAAATCCAAATGAAATATAAGAATAAACATTTTTTAAACTGTGTTATGTGGTGAAATTATAAATTGTCAGTATTTAAGTCACAGTTATTTTACAATGAGAATCAAGCTAATGGCTAGTTTAGCCAGTTAATGATCTCAGAGTGAGTTTTAACCCTCAAAGCAGCTTGAAAGGTTCAGCTAAATAATATGTGATGAATTTTTACACTGCAAAGCTTTTATAGTTCCACAAACTGGCAGAATTCATCATGTTCTCTTCTATCAGGCTTGTTTCACTCAGAACAAACAAACAGCAGACAACAGTGTAGAAAATACAGCCATTGATATATTTTCTGATGCAAAACTTACACTATGGAAAATTATTTTTTGTATGAACCACTAAGAAATGTTTAAGATGTTAATAGTTTAAGTTGGTGGAGGACTTTGAAATGTTGAAACTGGAATTTAAATCGTGTTTTATTAAGGGAGTCAAAAAATAAAATTCATGAAATTTTCACAAAAGGAGTTTTTAAAAACGTTAAAGTCTGTAATTGGAAGCTGGAGTAAATAATAATAATTTCCGTTCAGGTGTGTCTTGTTTCTGTGATTACTTCCTGTGTTTGTTTCTCCCCGTGTCCTCAGATGTTTGGAGTTTTGTAATCAGTTTGGTGTTTGTATTTATGTCTCGTGTATGTGTTAGTCTGTGTTGGTCTGTTGTCTCAAAACTTGTATGTCTTAGTCTCAGTCAATATCTTAGTCCTTCTTAGTTGTAGTCCCTGTCTTTGCTCTTAGTATCTTGTATCTCAGTCACAGTCTTTGTCTCAGTCCTTAGTCCTTAGTCTTAGCCGTAGTTCTCAGTTCTCCTTTTTGTCTCGCACTGTTTTTTGGATCATCTCTGTTTGGACTCACCGCCTCTTCCCCTCATGTAAATTTAGTTTGCTGCCACATCAGCATTTTACTTTCTTTATTAAAACCTTCCGTCATTCTTAAAACCCGTTCAGTTGTTTTCCCCCCCACACCCACTGCACCTGGGTCCAACATTACAACCTCCCTCAAAACATGACACTACTTTGCTTTGGAAAACATCACAGCGTTTATCAGACTCTCTTACTGCATTAAACACGCTTTGGTCTACAGTTAACAGGACCCACGTAGGCTAAAGTCTTTAATTATTATTTGATATGAGAGGAGATGCTAAACATGCTTGCTAACGTGAAACACATACATATCAGTTATATAGTTAGGGTTATGCAGTTATCTGAAATAGATGAAAATCTGTCACTAATCTGACTAACAGATGTGTCTTAATGAACTTTAGTGTCCTTCAACGAGTAAAATCAGACTTACAGATTCAAATATATATTTTCAGTTATTGAACATTAGAAATAGTATTAAAGAATGACCAGACTGAATAATGTTACTATGTTATCTGGCAGAGCCACTTCATTATATTTTTCAATGACGGCCCTCTGAGGTGTAATAAAATGTGGAAAAAGGGCATTTTTTTATCTTCTACTGATAGAATTTGATCATATCCAGTGGTGATAATCCAGCTCTTTTCACTGAGTCTGTGCATTTAATCCTCAGTTGAGATGTGTGTAGGTTCTCAGTGGAATATTTTATACAGGCAGCTGATAAAGTGTCTGATTAGATTAAACCTTTCCTTCCCTCACTGACAAAAAAGCTGCTGTGTGCATTGATTTCTGTGCTTCATTAAATACATCAAAGGAACTCGGTGTTTTGTCTCATTGTTACTTTTGATTAGATGAATTCGATCCATCATTATCGACCACAACTCCAAAACTGATTTTATTTAATCAAGCATGCCAAAGACTGTTTCAAACTGTCTTCTGGCTTTTGTTCTCCTGCTTCTTATTTATTTATTTATTTATTTATTTGAGCTGCTTTTTTGCCTCTTCAGCAATCAACATCTTCATGCAGTCGTTTTCACTCATCACCAAACCAGCATTTATTTTATTACTTGTCTCACATCTCATTGGTTTTCTCTGTGTTTTTTTTATTGAAGAAACTATTTATTTTTTCATCTCTGCGTTGATCATGAAGAACTTCATGCCTGTTTGAGTCAGAACTGTAATTACTGGCAGGAGACTAAATATTTTAACCCAAGAACAAATGATAACACTTGAGAGGGTTTATCACATATACACTGAAAAATATGTTCCATTAGGCAATTAGGAGTGAACAAAAAAATGTAAAGATCTTAGATGGTAGGACCAAACATGTTGCTCAGTGGAGATCCCTGTGGGGGGGGTTGGGGGGGGGGACAGGGGACATAACCCCCACTAATAATGTGTTTTAGTATATATCAATATCTAATAAAAGCACATGTAAGCAGTGCAAGTTGTAATTGTTAAACTTTTTCCTTAATTGTTGAAAAACCAATCCCCCCCACCCTCCACCCCCCCTCCTCCCTCCCTCCTCCCTTCTTTTCTTCACAGTGGTTTGGTCAACCCGCTGTTTCCTGGTCAGATCTACCTGCAGCTCCATGTTTCAGTGAATGACAGTCACTGTGAGGAAGCCAGTAGGTCGTTTATTACAGACCTTGTTTAACAAGCACTACGCTGGAACCAGAGCTGTCAAGTCTTCCATTTTAGCTGGGAAACTGTCCCACTTCACCCTCTGTCCTGCTGTCCTCCCGTATTAGTATTTGCCTGTAAATCTCTTCTGACATAATGTGATGAAAATATCCAAACTGAACTCCCACAGCACCAACCTTATAATAACTACCACCCAGGCTACTGGTGGAGGTTCGTACTGACAGCAGGAACCAACCTGGAACAACAAGGGAGAGAGATGATGGATGTGATGAAGGAGAAGTTCCCCTCTCTGGAAACGTTATTGTTTATTGTCTTCCACTGAGAAAAATGAAATGTGACTTTTACCCCTGGTTATATGTACACAACACAAAATGATAGCAGGCAGGTCAACAGTATGAATACACGTCTTCAGACATCTACTAACTTGTCAGGTTCAGTGTTTGTGTGTGCTGTGTGTTTCTGTGTCGGGTGAGTTCTCTTCTTGCAGTGAGGATCTACACTGGAGAGTGAGGCAGATTGACAACACCTGGTGGCGATCAGCACTGATGAGGAGCAGGGACTACTTAAACCAGAGGCAGACCTTCATTCATCGCCTGGTTGTTGACCTGAATGGTAGCTCCCTTGTGCCAAATCCTCATGTGTATTCCTAGTGATTCCGAGTATTGTATTTCTGAGATTTTTGAGAAACGTTCTGGATATTTCTCCGTGTGCACTAACCCTGCTCTCTCCAGGATTATTCACCCTGCTCCTCGAGCTCCGAGGATTTCTTCGCGTCCAGTGTATGATCGCCTGGAACCACCGTCTGTCTCCCTCCAGCCTCCTCACCCGACCCTGGACTCACCAACTCCCTGCACAGCACCGCACTGGACCTGCCCTCCCTCCAAACTCTGCTTCCAACACAACTCCGTGAGTTTACCCTCACCTGACTTTGCACAATCACGAGGATCTACGTATTTGGATTTGGAACTAACCGCTCTCTCTATTACAACTACTACTACTGTCATTTAGCAGACGCTTTTATCCAAAGCGACTTACATTGAGAGAACATACAAGCAAGAATTCAAAGAGAAGGAAACAATATAAGGAGGTGGACTGTTTGGAGTCCAGTTTAATTCCGACGCTGATACATCAAGTGCATCAATTTTTTTTTTTTTTTGTAGAGGTAAACTCCCAAATCGCTATCATAAATCATAAATTAATTCCACATTAAGACTGAAAGTGTTCTTTAAAGAGGTGAGTCTTAAGTCTGCTCTTAAAAGTAGCTGCAGACTCTGAGGATCGGACCGAGTTTGGTAGGTCATTCCACCATCGGGGGACAACAGAGGAGAAGAGTTTGGAACATGATCTCATGCCACGTTGCGGTGGAAGCGCTAGGCGTCTTTCAGCGGCTGAGCGTAGCTGACGCGTGGGAATGTAGGTTTGGATGAAGGAGTGAAGGTAAGTAGGAGCTGTGTGTGTTAGAGTCTGGTAAGCCAGAAGCAGAGCTTTGTATTTGATGCGTGCTGCAACTGGAAGCCAGTGCAGAGAAATGAGCAGCGGAGTGACATGAGCCCTCTTGGGCTGGTTGAAGACCAGACGTGCTGCTGCGTTCTGAATCATCTGCAGAGGTTTAACCGAGGACGCTGGAAGACCGGCCAGCAATGAGTTGCAGTAGTCGATCCGGGACAAGACCAGGGCCTGGACCAGAAGCTGTGTGGTGTGGTCTGTGAGGAAGGCTCTGATTTTCCTGATGTTGTAAAGAGCGAATCGACATGAGCGAGCTACGGAGTTAACCTGCTCTTTGAAGGACAGCTGGTTGTCCAGTATGACACCAAGGTTTCTGGCGGAGGTTTTGGGGACCAGCGTGATGGAGTCAAGCTGCACGCTTATCTGAGGAGGTAAGGAGTTACTGGCAGGACAGACAATGAGGTCAGTTTTGGACAGATTTAGCTGAAGGTGGCGATCCCTCATCCACGCCGAGATATCTGAGAGGCAGGCAGATATCCGCACTGAGACGGATGTATCGTCTGGAGGGAAGGAGAGGAGGAGCTGAGTGTCGTCAGCGTAGCAATGGTAGGAGAAGCCATGGGAGCGAATGATCTCGCCTAATGAGGTGGTGTATAAAGAGAAGAGGAGAGGACCAAGGACCGAGCCCTGCGGGACACCCGTCGCCAGCTCATGGAGACTGGACATCTGTCCATGCCACGAGACTCTGAAAGATCTTTCCACAAGGTACGAGGTGAACCACGAGAGGACCGGTCCCGAGATGCCAAGCTTAGATAGCGTCGAGAGGAGAATGAGGTGGTTGACGGTGTCAAAAGCAGCAGACAGGTCAAGGAGTACAAGTACTGAGGAGAGACCAGCCGATCTGGCAACCCGTAGTGACTCTGCAACTGAGAGAAGAGCGGTTTCAGTGGAATGGCCTCGCTTAAAGCCTGATTGATAAGGATCAAGTAGGTCGTTGTCGTGGAGGAACTGTGAGACTTGAGTGAAAACGGCTCGCTCTAGGATCTTGGACATGAACGGTAGGAGCGAGACTGGCCGGTAGTTTCCTACCTGGGCCGGGTCGAGTGACGGTTTTTTCAGCAGCGGAGTGACAGTGGCTTGCTTGAAAACTGAAGGAAAGATGCCAGTTTTCATGGAAGAGTTTATAATGTGGGTTATTGCAGGTTTGACAGCAGGAAGAATGCTCAGCAGGATATCTGTAGGAATCGGATCCAGAGGACACGTGGTTGGATTAGATTCCACTACGAGTCGGGAGACTTTGTCCTCATTCAGTAAGCGGAAGGAGCAGAGCGATTGACCGGAGGAAGGATGGACCAGACTGGGATGGTCAGGCTCAGAAAACTGATTTTTAATGGAGGCGATTTTGTCGGTGAAGTAGGTGGCGAACATGTCTGCAGTCAGCCCGGTGGGTGGCTGAGCAGGTGGAGGACGGATAAGAGTATTGAATGTCTTGAACAGTTTTCCCATGTTAGGAGCATTTTGGATTTTGTTTTGGTAAAAAGCTATCTTGGCAGCCTTTAAGCAGGATGTGAAGCTAGAGAGCTTTTGCTGGTATTCGGACAAGTCAGAGAGATTTCTGGATTTGCGCCATTTCCTTTCAGCTGCTCTCAGACCAGCTCTGTGATCCAGAGTCTCTGTGAGCCACGGACTAGGACGCTGCCGGGCGGCCAGCTTTGACACACGAGGGCAGACTTCGTCCAGAGAAGAAGCTAGTGAGGAGCAGAGCGTCTCTGTTGCGTCATTTATTACAGTGCTGAGACTTCCCCTGACGCACCTGACCACCGAGCACATTCACGCACTGTATATATTACCTGTAAATAAACCTTTCACTTTTGAGTCTGAGTCCCTGCAATGTGGGTCACCAAGCTAACTGAGCCCGTGACACTAACAGCTTTTAATTAGAACAGGCCATATGTGAACCCATAGCGCTAATCAACCCAGATAATCAGCTGCAGCTCAACAAGCCCGGCTCCAAGCAGATGTAGCTGCTTACAGTTAGCTAAGCAAAGCAGAAAATTAATTTAACTATTAAACTGATTTAGTATGCTCCTCCGTGCATCTCCATCTATTTCTCCTTTTTACAGGTTCTGTCATGAACTTTTAGAGTCAGTGTCTTCACACCAGAGACGTGGGGTTGAAAGTCCCATCTAGAGCAAATATTCCTTATGTTGAATCAGTCTTAATTACATTTCACAAAAGATAATTGCATAATAAATGTGTTTTGACAGCCAGATTTAGATTAAAGCAGTGGTTGATATCTTTTGAGATGAGATTCTATGGAAGGATTATGGACCTTTAACATCTTACCCGTTGCTGTTTAAGTGTTTTCAGTTTGGAGAAACAGAGATTAGTTCTGACTGGAACAATAAGCTACTGGCAAAACCAAGATCAAAGCAGACTGCACCTTTCTTAAAATAACTTCTGTCTCCAAAAAATTCCATAGTGGTTCATGAAAACACTGTTTTATCTAGTTTCACTGCTCTCAGTGTTACATGGTCATTCTAACAGAAATACAGTGGACGACGGTTATGTGCACTACCTCGGTGGCCAGTTTTGTACATAAGTGTTGTGTGTCATTTGGATTGTAAACACGGGTAGCAGTGTTCAGTATTAATAACAGGTAATTGGAAATGATGTAATAACACAATTAAAATATATCAAGTAACTAGTGAGAAACAGCAAGGTTTATTGAGATGCATGTATGATACCTCCAAATGTTTTGTGCATATATTCATTGGAGCTGTGCATATACACGTATGGATTCTCTATGACTCATGCCCCGCAGGTTTCTGCATATAAGCGTTGTACATATAACCATCGACCACTCTATTAATATTCCTGCTTGAACCTCCTCCAGCTGTTATTTGTGCCTTCTAACAGAATTCAGTGTATGGTGTATGTATTGTGGAACAACAAATGAAATGTTCGTGATTAGAATGATTTTAGGATGGCAATAATACTCTTTGCCCCATTTAAACTAGATGTCAGTCTGATCAGAATTAATCTCTTTTTCTCCAATCTAAAGTCCTACAGCTCTCCACACAGGTAAGAAATTATATATTCATCATCTTTTCAGAAAACTGTTGATTTCACACCGTTTCTCTCTGTTTGCCTGAAGACAGTTGATATTTGCAGAAATGTCTTCCTCCACCTCGGAGCATAAATGAAGAGTGAGCAAAAAAACAATAATTTGAATGAATTTCTAAAGAATGGGATGACACTAACACCAACAGCTATCACAACACGATGATGTTTTCCTCATGATTTACGTTTTCAGCTCTCGCAGCCTCATTATTCTGCCCTGTACTCAGAAGATAATCATTTCTCTGGAGTTGTATTCCTGTGTGATAACAGAGAAAACATGAGAACACTTCTAAACAGAATGCACACAAAACGTCTGCTTTGTAAAAAAAATCTCATAACTCAGTCAATGGAAAACTGTATATGGGGCATCTGCTAGGATCATCCTTCTGCCTGAGGCTGTTTGAGATGAATGTCACCTTCTACATGAACGTATCACTGATGGTGTGTCAGGAGAGCAAACTGACTGATGGACCTCACAGATTGTCCCATTCTTGGAAAAATAAAGAAGGAAAATTATATTTGGAGAAGAATATACTGAGATTCTCACCCGTTAGATGGCGAGGATGTTCAGGAAGTCGAGACTTATAAAGCCTGGCAACAGTTCTGACATCTGTCAGTTACAGAATCTGAATTTATTTAATATAATTTATTAAAATAAATTAAGCGGTGATGTCCAATCCGAGTCCTCAAGAGTTACTGTTTTATGTTTTAGATGGTTTTCCTAAATGGGTGATGAATGGGTTTCAGCAGAACCTGAGAACATTCAGGTAAATTAGTTCCCCCAGTGATTCTGATGTGTTGGAGTAAGAACCATGTAGTGGCCTTCAAGGACCAGCACCAGACACCGCTGAGCCAAGCTGTCTGCGTCTAAAAGAAATAATCAGATCCAGCCAGACTGAAACGGTTCTTCATTCATTTCCTGTTTGATCTGATTCAGGGCTGCGGGGAGCTGCAGTCCCTTTAGCAGCCCCCTTTAACACCCACCCTACAATAAACTCTACACAGGTACCATCTTACCTTAAACATTATTCTGGACTATTGATTGAATTTGCAGCCTCCCTCCAAATCCTCCTCCCTGAGAGCTGGTATTAGTTACAGGTCCATATGAAACTGTGCTTAAAAACGCCATTCGTGCTGCTCAGGATGGAGGATTGTATTGAACTAACAATTCAGCCCAATCAGCTGGTTCCTTAGATAGAAAATGTTTTACTATTAATTGGTTGATTTTTCTGTGAAGTGCCTTGAAATGACTTTGTTATGAACTGGAACTTTATAAATAAATAAACTTGAAACTTGAAGTAAACTTGAAAAACGAAACGTCCTTGCACTAGCGATAGTATGGCCTATGTCCCCACCATACCCCGAGAAAGCAACCGGACCCTGCAGTGGCAGGGACCGGAGGCGAAACAAGTATTCGCCGTCACCTGTGAACAAACTTGGTGAGATCCAACCACAGACCGTTCAACTACATCTGCATGGGATGCAAGGAGAGAAGTACCAAAGGAACAGCACTGGACGCAGCCACAAACATGCCCAGAAGCCGATGATATCGAATGAACGGCACATTCCTGCCTTCCTGAAATGCAGACAGCATGTCAATTATGTCGTTGACACGTTTGGGCGATGGGCAGGCCACCATGGCAACCGTGTCTAGAGCAACTCCCAGGAACACCGTAACCTGGGAAGGGACCAACTTGCTCTTAGGCACGTTCACTCTCAAACCCGGCTGGTACATATGGCGGAGCACAACCTTGGTGTCCTCGACAGCTCGAGGGGGGGGCGCAAATGAGTCAATCGTTAATGTATCGTTAATGTATAAGAATCTTCAACCCCTGCGTCTGCAGTGGAGACAAAGCCGCTGCCACGACTCGCATGAACACTCAGGGTGACAGGGAGAGGCCGAATGGAAGAACCCTGAACTGAAAATGCCATCCCCAGAACACAAAGCCAAGGAACTTCCAATGACTCTGGGCAATTGGCACGTGAAAATACGCGTCTTTCAGATCGATGGTTGTGAACCACTCATCCAGGGACAACACCTGAAGCACCTCTGAGGTGCGGAGCATGTGAAAAGGCATCGTCTTTAAAAAAGCATTCAAACGTCGTAGGTCCAACACTGGACACAGGTCTCCAGTTTTTTTCGGAACCAAAAAATACCTGGAATAAAATCCCCCCAGATCCTCCGGGGGTCCACGGGCACAATTGCCCCCTTGTCCAGCAAGGTAGCGATCTCTGCGTCTAGTGCCCTGGATCTTGCCGGGTCCGAGATGTAAGTATGGCAGACCGAGGCATCCGGGGTGCTCGCCACCCAATGCTGGAGCTGTTCCTGTCACGTGCTCAGAGAGTTTTGTGACCCACATGCTGGACTCAACACAGAACAACCATCTGAGGTGCAAAAGTGACAAGGTTTATTTACAATATATACAGGAGTGAGAATGTGCTTGGTCATCAGGTGCGCCCAGGGAAGGTCCAGGAACTGCAAGGGATACAGGTTAGCGGGGTGCGTCTCAGGAGGTTTCAAACTGCAGAGGAGAGTAGGGTTAGTAATGATTCCAATTTTCAGAGTTTGGGAACAACAAACAACGAAAGGGTCTGGCTCAACACGACTGGTTTGATGATGAAGAACTGGAGGAGCAGACCTGGTCCATTGCGTGGCTCAACGATGAAGACCCGCCAGCTGCTGTCGCGTTTGGGAGGCCACTGCTGTGCGCTGCAGTGCATCCAGTGCAGCCGCACCAAACAGCTCACCAGGGACGACCGGCAATGACCTCAGTGTTCGCTTGCATGTTTTCCAGTCAGGGGTGACTGGGCCAACCAGACCTGTCTTACGTGCCTGGGTCAATGTGGACAGAAGACGACCCAGTTCTTGGGACATGAAGGCAAACACCTGAAGAGAGGTGTCAAGCAACCCCAGTGTGGGCACATCCACATTCAAACCCTCCAGCGAAGAGGCTAGGCTCAAGAGCAGGTGTGACAAGGAATTACCCACACGGCCCATGCGTGAGCCCGCATCGTAGGCCCTACAAAGCAGTTCGTCAGTGACGCGACACTAAGGTTGCGGGCACCTAGCATTCGTCTGCAGAGCTTCATCTGGGGCCACAATCAGGGAGGCTACAGCTGTTTCCACTGCCTGCATGTGGCCCAGCCTGAACTTCGGGGCGTCTTGCATAGAGGCAAGTGCCCTACCATCCGATGTCTGCTTTGAGAAGGCCTTAGTGTCTGACCAGCATGCGTAAAGCTCCTTGATATAGTCAGCAGACGGAGGAACAGAAAATGAAGGAGCAGGATTCTGTCTCCTAAAAAAAGCGTTGGACACGGCCTCCTGTTCGGTGGGAATCTCCACCTTCAACCATTGCAGCGCCACACGCAGAGACACTGAGGCCGAATCGTCACCACCCTGAAAGCAGGATGAGGTCTCGGAGCCATATTCAGATGCCTCAGAGCCACCGAAGACCTCAGGGTCCTGAAACTGCAAATCCGACGCAGCAACCGACAGCACGTCCTCCACACAAGCAGAGACCCTCTCCGCCCGAGGAGTTTCCACACCGCCACCTCTGGCCTGAAGAGACGCAAGAAGAGACTTCATTTGAGCCATCTCCGATGCAAATTCATCCACCTTTGAGGATAAACCTTTTAAATAGAAAAATAAATAAATAAGCAATTAATCAACAGGGAGGGGGGTGGGGGCGTGAGGAATCAGGTCGAGCGAGAAGTGCCACTCTTGATCCACACAATAAAAAAGGGAATCAAATCAATATAGAATACCAGGTCGAGCCGAAAATGCCACTGGTGGTAAAAAATAAGCAATGCGCATTCAGAAAACAACAACAGCGCAGGATACAGTGGGGCAAAAAAGTATTTAGTCAGCCACCAATTGTGTAAGTTCTCCCACTTAAAAAGATCAGAGAGGCCTGTAATTTTCATCATAGGTATACCTCAACTATGAGAGACAAAATGAGGAAAAAAATCCAGAAAATCACATTGTCTGATTTTTAAAGAATTTATTTGCAAATTATGGTGGAAAATAAGTATTTGGTCACCTACAAACAAGTAAGATTTCTGGCTTTCACAGACCTGTAACTTCTTTAAGAGGCTCCTCGGTCCTCCACTCGTTACCTGTATTAATGGCACCTGTGTGAACTCGTTATCAGTATAAAAGACACCTGTCCACAACCTAAAACAGTCACGCTCCAAACTCCACTATGGCCAAGACCAAAGAGCTGTCAAAGGACACCAGAAACAAAATTGTAGACCTTCACCAGGCTGGGAAGACTGAATATGCAATAGGTAAGCAGCTTGGTGTGAAGAAATCAACTGTGGGAGCAATTATTAGAAAATGGAAGACATACAAGACCACTGATAATCTCCCTCGATCTGGGGCTCCACGCAAGATCTCACCCCGTGGGGTCAAAATGATCACAAGAACGGTGAGCAAAAATCCCAGAACCACACGGAGGGACCTAGTGAATGACCTGCAGAGAGCTGGGACCAAAGTAACAAAGGCTACCATCAGTAACACACTACGCCGCCAGGGACTCAAATCCTGCAGTGCCAGACGTGTCCCCCTGCTGAAGCCAGGACACGTCCAGNCCCGTCTGCGGTTTGCTAGAGAGCATTTGGATGATCCAGAAGAGGATTGGGAGAACATCATATGGTCAGATGAAACCAAAATAGAACTTTTTGGTAGAAACTCAACTTGTCGTGTTTGGAGGGGAAAGAATGCTGAGTTGGATCCAAAGAACACCATACCTACTGTAAAGCATGGGGGTGGAAACATCATGCTTTGGGGCTGTTTTTCTGCAAGGGGACCAGGACGACTGATCCGTGTAAAGGAAAGAATGAATGGGGCCATGTATCGTAAGATTTTGAGTGAAAACCTCCTTCCATCAGCAAGGGCATTGAAAATGAGACGTGGCTGGGTCTTTCAGCATGACAATGATCCCAAACACACCGCCCGGGCAACGAAGGAGTGGCTTCGTAAGAAGCATTTCAAGGTCCTGGAGTGGCCTAGCCAGTCTCCAGATCTCAACCCCATAGAAAATCTCTGGAGGGAGTTGAAAGTCCGTGTTGCCCAGCGTCAGCCCCAAAACATCACTGCTCTAGAGGAGATCTGCATGGAGGAATGGGCCAAAATACCAGCAACAGTGTGTGAAAACCTTGTGAAGACTTACAGAAAACGTTTGACCTCTGTCATTGCCAACAAAGGCTATATAACAAAGTATTGAGATTAACTTTTGTTATTGACCAAATACTTATTTTCCACCATAATTTGTCTCTCATAGTTGAGGTATACCTATGATGAAAATTACAGGCCTCTCTGATCTTTTTAAGTGGGAGAACTTACACAATTGGTGGCTGACTAAATACTTTTTTGCCCCACTGTATCAGTTTTTCAGATGGTTCACATTAACTCACATTCTCATTAAATAAAATCTTCTCATTGCTTTATCTTTAATGCAGGTCATTTGAACACACGCACAGATGAACAGAAACAGCAAACAAACAAATACAATTTCATTGAGATTCAAAAACACAGAGATTTACCTAAATGATCCAGCTGCAAAAAACAACAACTGCAAGAAAAACACAGAAAACCAAATACAAAAGAAACTATTTCAAAATCACATGAGCTGCAAAAACTCTGCTGAAAGCTGGTTTTACATAATATGAAAAATACAGTTGGAATGAAAACTTGCAGCAAATTTTAAAAAGGTCCTTCCATTAAAATCAGTTTTTCTGAGGTTTCTGTTGAATATTTTAGCTCCACAGGTGTTCTTACCTTCATAGTGGGTGAAAACAGGTCAACAACTTCTCTTTCAGTTTTAATCTCTCAAACTACGCAGGTGGTGATAAAACCAGAGTTCTCCCGAGTTCTAACGACCTGTATCTGTTTCATCACAACTCCTTTGTTCGTTAGTATTCATCAGCTCCTGCAGTTGAAACCACGCCTAGCATGCTGCTGGCTAAAAGCTGTTAGCATAACACCTAACATGCTGCTGGCTAAAAGCTGTTAGCATAACACCTAGCATGCTGCTAGCTAAAAGCTGTAGCATAATGGTGCATTCACACAACCCAACGCATCCAGGCAGCAGGGCAGCTAGATTACATGTAAAGTCTATGTTACTAAGCAGCAGGTGTGCGTCAAGCTGCGCCGAGCTGCCATGCAGCTCCATGCGCGCAACCGCGCAGCTGCTGCTCGGATGGTCCGTCAAGGCGTCGAGGCAGCTGCTGCTTGAAGTTGGGAAAATTGAACTTTGGGGCAGCAGACGCGCATCAGCAACCAATCAGCAACTCTTTTCACTGATCACGTCATCAAAGCCTAGATCTGATAGACGTTCCAATTAATTTGAAAATGGAGGAGAAACTGATTATCACTGTTTGTAACCACCACAAACTGTATGACCCATCTTCATCTTTTTATAAGGACAGGAAGATATCGGACTTTATCTGGAGGAAGATATCGGACTTTATCTGGAGGAAGATATCGGAGGATATTGGAGAAAATTACAGGCCTCTCTGATCTTTTTAAGTGGGAGAACTTACACAATTGGTGGCTGACTAAATACTTTTTTGCCCCACTGTAATTATACAAAAGAACACAGGCTGCACCGAACCGGCAGATCAGCCCAATAAACTTGCGTAATGAAATGTGCGAGCCCCACCGGAGACGGTGGTGCTGCACAACACTAACAAAAAACACTCACCTGTCGGGAGATGTTAAGCCAAGCCTGGCAGTCAAAACATTTCAGTTTACACAGCCCCTGAGGGGCGACAAACTCTCGCTACCTCGACTGTGCCACAAGCACTTGTCACGAGGCTTCTCAACCGTAAACTCAGAAGTGGAACAAAGAAAATGCTGAAAAACGATGAGGTGAAACAAGAAAAAGCTATGCCACAGCTAACTCGACCACACGCGAGAAGTGAAAAGGGACTGGATTTCTGGTGTCACGTGACCTATATAGGTTCACAGGGGTCACATGTGAATTTGTTGTTATTTAATCTCGACCTTTGCATGTGCAAAAATGAATATTCAGTGCTTAAAGCACCGCCTCTGGCGGTCAGAAGGGATGAAATAGAACCAGAGTTTTACTTTTAATAAACTTTCATTACTCAGCTTATCCATGCCTGCCTTAATTGATTATTCTTGGAGCAAAATGTGTTCTTCTTCTTGATTTTTTCAGTCTGCACACTGAGTTTATTTGTACTTCTTCTCCATAAAGCCCTTGATGACATTAAGGACAATTTAATATCAAACACAATCTGTGATGAAGCTTTACTGCTTTTCTTGCAGTCACATTATGGAAGCTTTTGTCTTTTTTTTCAGTGGGTGGATTTATGAAAAGCAGTCAAAATGCCAGACATCATGTCAATTTGTGTGGTGAGGAAAAAGAGATAACGCCTCTGTCCATCTCTCTCATGTGTGACGCCTTCTCTGCAACAAATGCCTTCACAATACGAGAGCTAGCTCCAGATTGTCTGGACATGCAAAACAATGGAAAGCTCATTATGTACTGTTCCATTTTGCACATCCGCACATGGTTTTTGCACTCACTGAGGACATTCTGGACATTCACTTACACTAGTGGCCACTGCACAACTACACATTCGTGGACATTAGTTAAGTTAAATGATCACAAATCACTTTAAATATGTCACTCCAAGTATATTTGCACACCCACTGGACATTCTGTTACACAGATGCACAGTCACTTTCACAATCCTAAATTATATATCTTGTATTGCACAGCCGTTCTTATCTTCTTATTTAACATATTTTTCATATATGCTTTTTATATTGTATATTTAGTCCTGTACAGTACAGCCGTCTCTTTTTTTTCATGTCTCTTTTATTGCACACTTTACACTGTAAAGTTATGTTGTTATTTTAATTTAATTCTTATTTTAAACTGTCTTATTAAACTTACCTTCTGTTTTGCTTTTGATATTATTTTCTATTTCATAGTCTTTTATTTAAAAGGCAGTTGTCCAAAGCATTTCCCTGCATATCGTACTGTGTATGACTGTGTATGTGATAAATAAAATTTGAATTTGAAATGCAAATTACAGATTTTTTTCATTATTATAATTGAGCATTTGTGCAAACACAGATGAAATTCCACCCAAACGTTGAACCATATCACCTATTTTAAACTGCTACTGGCATTAATAATAAAAACTAACAAATCCTAAAAACATGCATAAAATCACTCTGACGGAAACAAACCAGTCAATTAATCTAATATTCTTGATGCAGTTTTTTCACACAATGTCTTGGTTAAGTGTTAATAAGTTTGAAATTTTTCTGTGAAATAGCAGTTTTGTCAGACTCTCATTCAGTTACAATTTAATTTCAGACACCACTAAACTGAACTCAAGTGGGTTTCCTGACAGAAGCCCAGAGTGAGGCACCACGAAACTGAGAACACTTGCAAACATTTGGAAGAAAAACATCCAGAGAAGTAACTTTATCAAAAAATAAATCTTCACGGAGAGAATTATTTGTCTCTTATCCACCAGTTAAGTTTTATCTGTAATGAGTTTTATTTTGCATCAGATCAATCTATCTTTTGTGACAATATTATTTTACAGAGGCTTTAACAAAGCTCCATTTTATTATTTTATTTTATTATTTATTTATTTTAAAATCTACGTGTTATATATTTTCCTAACAAAGCAACTTTGTTCTCTCAGTGCAGATTAACATGTGGTCCCTAGAGAGTCTCAAACATATGAGAAGTAAATCTTTCACCAGCTTCTCCTGAACCAGACTTTTATAACAAAGCTTTAAACTTTCTTTTTTAATAAACTCAGGCTGGTTTGAGAAAGCCAGCTACATTGTTCTTATGCTCGACCCAATGTTTTTATTTGATATTCGTTATTTTTTCCATCTATTTTCTAAACCGGCTTATTCCTGTTCATGGTTACAGGGAGCTGTTGTTTATCTCCAGCTGTCACTGGCTGAGAGGCGGGGTCACACCTGGACAGGTAACCAGTCCATCACACACAGACAACCACTCACACCTAGGGACAATTTAAAGTTATCAATTGACCTTATGCATGTTTTTGGTCTGTGGGAGGAAGCCGGAGTCCTCGGAGAGAACATGCAAACTCCATGCAGACTGGATTCAAACCTGAGACCTTCTCGCTGCACGTACTACCAACTGCACCACAGTATAGCCTAGTTTTCATTAACTGAACTTTATTCCTTGTGATACACTTTGGTAAATCAAGTTTTAAATGTACTATATAAATAAAGTTTGATTTGATTGCTGCTGTAGACGGCTGGGATTTTCCTCACACTTCTCTTTTTTTCTACAGGAGTTGTTTGTCAGCAGGCGGCTGCTTGGGACCCCCACGCCACTAAATGGTGAACAAAAATTTTGTTTTCATAAGCTATAATTTATCAATTTTCAAACCAAATGCTACAAATGGAGACACTGACAACCATCAATTATTAATTAAAATGATGACAAACAGTAATCAGCGATTTGAGAATTTATCTCTCACTAAAAAAAAAAAAATTTTGATACACTTGATGTATCAGCGTCGGAATTAAACTGGACTCCAAACAGTCCGCCTCCTTATATTTTTTCCTTCTCTTTGAATTCTTGCTTGTATGTTCTCTCAATGTAAGTCGCTTTGGATAAAAGCGTCTGCTAAATGACAGTAGTAGTAATCAAGGGAGGACAGGGAGATTTGCTTTGGGCCCCGTCAGACCCTAGAATCCCCTCTGTTTCATTTACTCTAATTATTTACCGTATATGATCTGAGTGTGAAGCTGAGGTGCTGGGCGGTGCGTCTGCAGTCTCCAACTGCTTTTCTAGTTTATAATATGTATTTTGTTACATGGTTTTCTTGGGCCTTTACCGTCATCCTGGAGTTCCTTCTGTTTGATGTTGTTCTAATTATCAGTTTGAACTGTAAATGTTGACGATTCTTTCCCACCCATTTTGAAAGTGAAAGTTTTTTTTAACTTTAAGATTTCTCTATTTGTATATTCTCACAAAATGAATAAAAATCTCTCTCAGATTATTTAAATAAATAAATTAAGGACCAAGACTTCCTGGCTAATTGAGTACAAATTAATTAAAGCCTAAATGTGAACAAAATCATCCATAAGAACACCTGTGGAGCTAAAATATTCATCAGAAACACAGAAAAACTGTTTTTAATGGAAGGACCTCTTTAATAGTCAAGTTGGACAAACAGTGTTCTGCTCAGCTAAGCTAATTGTCCCATTGTTTATTGTTATTAGCTATATGAATATTCTTAATGCGATTTCAAAGTGTTAAAAAGCTTTAAGCATTTTTTTAGGAACCCCCATACAGAATACATCGTGTTTATTACATTACACCCATGTGTGGTGGCAAGTTGGAAATTAAAAGAGGAAGAATGATGTTTCCAGCATAAAACAATTCATCAGTCCTTTTGTCCATCTGTGCAGCTTTCTGAAGCTTTACATCGGCGTAATGGAGAATACAGAGTGTAGATAAAGCTCATTAAGCTAGTGAATTGAACCTTTGTCTCTGTTTGACGAATGCTGATGGCTTCAGAATCTCACGGGTTATTAGTGACAGACTAACAAGATTCCTGCTGCTCCTGTAAAACCTAAATAAACACGCTTCTCCACCGGGACAAGGTCATCCACTGAGCATGAGGGTTAGATTAATTATCGTTTGTCACGGCTTATCACAGTTTTGCAGTTGACAACAAATGACATCTTGGACCAACTCCCTCTAACATCAAGAGGAAGCCTGGTGGAGTCCCACGACGAGGAGCCAACACAGACCATGTCAATGCATTCATCACACATTACATGTCACGTAAGTCACACAGAGTACAGCAGCCACACAAAGACACATAGCAGCATTAAATATGTATGAAGCTGGACTGCAGGTTGACATAAAAATGGGGCCAAATCAGTATGAATGATTTAAAAATGAGTCCTCGCTCTTCACTAATGTGTAAATATTGGGTCAAAGTAAAAGTGGAAGAAAATTAGAGGAAAACTGGTTAAAACAAAGACTCAGAATTAATATTCTTTTCAATTTAGACTCTTTGTGTACGTTGGGTGGCAAACCACAGTCACAGAAAAATTCCACAAAACGAAATACATATAGTCATTTATGGATGGGCTCCCGTTCAATGAAACTATGTAAAAAGGAATTTTATCCAAGATTTACTGGCGTGCATGTCGGTCATATTTTCTTTGTTGAATGGTGACAAATGCACAGCTGGAGGTATATGTTTTAATCATATAATACACAAAAGATGAATCACATAAAAAGAGAAGATTAGTTTTATCATTTATATTGCCAGTAAAATTAAACAGACACCCCATGTCCCTTTTTATCCGCTTTCACTTCCTTTTCAGATTTATTTTCAAGAATAAGAAGAAACTTTAGATGTTCTTTTATTGTTCAGAATATTAACAGCACTTCACGTGCAGACCAAGAGTCAGAAATCAAATAAAAGCTGCTTCCAACCAGAAATTTAGAATAAACCTGTAATGAATTATAATTATTGACTACATAAGTGTTGAAACAACAAGCAAGCTGTCTTGATTGGTTGAGATTTAAAGGTCCTGTATCATGTAAAATCACTGTGGTTTTTAGTTTAATAAACACATTTCTCAGTAATCCTCCTGAATCCTGCGCTCTGAACAGCTGCTCCACTCTCTCCTGGAAAACCACCTGACTGTAGCATAGTGATGTCACAATGTTACACCAGGACCTGCCCGGCATGTTCGTGCTACCCCAGGAGATTAAACACACACACCCCAAGCTGCCAGACACTAAACACCACCGTTTGTAGTATTTTACTTTCTAAAAATGTCTTGGTGAAAATGTGCATTTAGCTGTGAGAGTTACAGTAATTTATTTATCATTTTATTCAGGCAGCTCGAGGCCTTTTACTTCCTGGTAGGATATTTTAGGACAAATGAAGACCATATAACACCAAAGGTAAGATTTTATCATATATGCATCAATCCCAGATGTTGACAGCTGTAAAATAGCAGGATACAGAACCTTTAAAATAGCAAAACACGAAGAACAGGTCAATTATTTAAATTGAGTACAGTTGTTTTTATTTCGTCAGTTTAATTTTATCTAGAATCTATTTGTCTGTGTCGAGAAACAAGCTGAATATTTGATGACATCACAGCACTTGCTAAAAAAGGACTTGCACATGTAAGTAAATGTGGCTGGAAATGGTTCCAAACACCAGCACCAGGAAGTAGACAGGTTTAATGGTGAAATACAGAGAACAAATTAACTCACAGCTTGGCTCGGCTTGGACTAATGTAAAACTTAACTCGACTAGACTTGACATGCATAATTCACTAGAAAACACGAACATGAAGCACAAACATGTTCACTAGAGACCTGACAGGGAACAACTGGACAAAGAGCTTCTACAGATGATTAACAAACACAAGTGAGAGACATGAGACTTGATGCAGACATGATGGTGAGAAACACACGGGAAAGCATGTGTTTTTCTGTTGTGTGAATTAGTTTAATTTTTGGAGTTCCCTTCTGTGTTTGGATTGTATTTGTTCCATGCATTTAGTCTCATTGTAGTTGTGTGTGTGTGTGTGTGTGTGTGTGTGTTCATGTGGGTTTGTATTTCTGACCTCCTGGGGACCCGTTTCCTGACTTTTACTATCTTTCTGGGGTCCGAGGGTTCTTGTGGGGACCGAAGCCTGGTCCCCATGAGGGGGACTCCCCTTTTTAGGGTTAGGGGTTAGGTTTATAGGTATGGTGTGAATAGAGTTTTAGTTAGTCTTAGGGTTAGTTATAGATCAGTAATGGTTAAGGTTAGGAAAAGGGTTTGGGTTAGGTATAAATCTAGTTACTAAAATCAATGGAAGTCAATGGACGGTCCCCATAAGGATAACAAAACACACTTGTGTGTGTGTGTGTGTGTGTGTGTGTGTGTGTGTGTGTGTGTGTGTGTGCATGTTAGTCGAATGCATCATACAATCCCTGTTTGTATGTTTTCTTGTTAATCATCTTCCTGTGGCTTTATTTTGGTGACTAGCTTCCATGATTCATATGATTTTATTTTGAAGGTGGTTCTTGTTTCCTGTGTTCTTGTTGCATACTGTATGTTAGGGTTTTTACAGGTTGCTTATAGTTTCATGGGGTCTTTTCTGTTTGCCTGGCTTGTGTCTTGTAGGTTTGGCTGTAAATTTAAAATTCTTATTTTTTCCCTTTTTGTGTATTTTAGTATCTGGTTACTTGTGATCAGTGCACTCAGGTCTCTTTCTGGTTTGTTCACTACTGTCTCACACAAACCCCCAATTAATTTCTCCACTCCTCTTCCCCAGGTGTTGTCACATACTCATCACCTGTTTAACCTCCCTCATGTTTGATTTGTCTCCTGTACTGGTTCGATGTAAGTATTCCCTGCTCTGCTGCTTGCCTTGTTTTGCTAAAAAAGTTTTTTAATTTTACTACTGAGCCACCTGTCCTGTCTACTTGGGTCCAGCTTTAAACCCTCCACCATGACAGATTCTACTTGATCAAAAGAGTTGGTTTTCTAGTCTTGATGGAATTAATTTGGAAGGTTTGTGATGTGTCTGTTTTGAACAGGGTCTATGAGAGTCTGTGACGTGGGGCCCCTGAGAGTCTTATGGTGCGTTCACACCGGCCCAACCATCAACTTCATAAGCGGCAAGTTTACATGTAAAGTCTATGGTGGACGGGCGACAGACAGACGTCAACGGCTCTGCGGCGCTTTGTGAGCGTTATGAGCGGCAACTTTTCAAGCTTTTCAGGCGTTGACGCTTGAAAAGCTAGAAAAGCTCGAAACGCAGAAAGTTCAGCTAGCTGAACTTTTGACGCTCTTGAAGCGGCATGTCAACCAATCAGAGCGTCTCATCGTAGTGACGTACCTGAATGAAGCAGAGAGTCTTCAAATAGGGCGCGGGACAGACGGAAGTAGCGCTGGAAGAGAACCTCATCCAAATGTAACTCCTGGAGCAAATGGTTTAACTCCTCAAACTCAGAACGCATCTGAAGAATGGGGTGTATCCACAAACGGCGCTGATGCACCCGACGTCGACGTTGTCTAGATCTATGAAGTAAATAAATCCAAGCCACTGTCTCAATATGATCCGCCATAGCTCCGAACATCCGATAACAAAGGAAGCCCCGCCTTCGCGCTCTTTTTCAGTCAGGCTTTACGAGCTTGAACGCCTATGCGCTCTGACTGGCAGGTGTTATGAGCTTCAAATTTCAAACGTCAAATTTGGAGCGTTATCAGCGTTGCTTGACGTTGACAAAGTGGCCGGTGTGAACGCACCATTAAGCTGATATCTCAGTGAGCAGTTTGTGACTAGTTGGGGACACAAACAGACATACAAGAAAAAATACCAAGTTTCAATTAAAATTATACTAAGTTGGCACTTAAAACAGTTTCATCTATTTCATCTATAGCGGGGGGGGGG
>SSNP01000170.1:291539-301793 GCA_006937955.1 Pachypanchax playfairii | reverse complement strand
CGCTCTTCTCTCAGTTGCAGAGTCACTACGGGTTGCCAGATCGGCTGGTCTCTCCTCAGTACTCATACTCCTTGACCTGTCTGCTGCTTTTGACACCGTCAACCACCTCATTCTCCTCTCGACGCTATCTAAGCTTGGCATCTCGGGACCGGTCCTCTCGTGGTTCACCTCGTACCTTGCGGAAAGATCTTTCAGAGTCTCGTGGCATGGACAGATGTCCAGTCTGCATGAGCTGGCGACGGGTGTCCTGCAGGGCTCGGTCCTTGGTCCTCTCCTCTTCTCTTTATACACCACCTCATTAGGCGAGATCATTCGCTCCCATGGCTTCTCATACCATTGCTACGCTGATGACACTTAGCTCCTCCTCTCCTTCCCTCCAGACGATACATCCGTCTCAGTGCGGATATCTGCCTGCCTCTTAGATATCTCGGAGTGGATGAGGGATCGCCACCTTCAGCTAAATCTGTCCAAAACTGACCTCATTGTCTGTCCTGCCAGTAACTCCTTACCTCCTCAGATAAGCGTGCAGCTTGACTCCATCACGCTGTTCCCCAAAACCTCCGCCAGAAACCTTGGTGTCATACTGGACAACCAGCTGTCCTTCAAAGAGCAGGTTAACTCCGTAGCTCGCTCATGTCGATTCGTGCTTTACAACATCAGGAAAATCAGAGCCTTCCTCACAGACCACACCACACAGCTTCTGGTCCAGGCCCTGGTCTTGTCCCGGATCGACTACTGCAACTCTTTGCTGGCCGGTCTTCCGGCGTCCTCGGTTAAACCTCTGCAGATGATTCAGAACGCAGCAGCACGTCTGGTCTTCAACCAGCCCAAGAGGGCTCATGTCACTCCGCTGCTCATTTCCCTGCACTGGCTTCCAGTTGCAGCACGTATCAAATACAAAGCTCTGCTTCTGGCTTACCAGACTCTAACACACACAGCTCCTACTTACCTTCACTCCTTCATCCAAACCTACATTCCCACGCGTCAGCTACGCTCAGCCGCTGAAAGACGCCTAGCGCTTCCACCACAACGTGGCATGAGATCATGTTCCAAACTCTTCTCCTCTGTTATCCCCCGATGGTGGAATGACCTACCAAACTCGGTCCGATCCTCAGAGTCGGCACCTACTTTTAAGAGCAGACTTAAGACTCACCTCTTTAAAGAACACTTTCAGTCTTAATGTAGGATTAATTTATGATTTATGATAGCGATTTGAGAATTTATCTCTCACTTAAAAAAAAAAAATAAAATAAAAATTTATACACTTGATGTATCAGCGTCGGAATTAAACTGGACTCCAAACAGTCCGCCTCCTTATATTGTTTCCTTCTCTTTGATTTCTTGCTTGTATGTTCTCTCAATGTAAGTCGCTTTGGATAAAAGCGTCTGCTAAATGACAGTAGTAGTAGTAGTAGTAGTAGTGGTCACAGCTGACTCTGGTACTGTTCTGGGGACTGAAACAGAGGACTCACAGTACACCATGTCTCGTTCAGGGAGAGTGCGGAGACCACCACTTCGTTTCAGGGACTTTGTTACTTATCACTGAGTGGTTTATGGTTAATAGCAGTTGCTCTAGTTTACATTATGTATAAAAAAAAAAAAGAAGTGTAATTTCTTGATGGAGATGTGATGATTGTTTTACCTGGAAAACAGGAGAAAAGAAAGGAAGTTGGAGCTTAACATGTGCCTTGTATGTAGTGTGTGGGTTGTATGTTTATATACTAGGGTGTATCGGTAGTAACTGGTGTACGACAGACTAGTGTGACATGCCTAACTGCGACTATGTGCTGTTATTCGGGGGCACCATTGTGTTAGAGTTGTGCTTTTGATAGTTGCTGGATTTGTTTTGAAAAAAAACAAGATATTTCGAAATGAAAAAAATTATTTATTTTCACTTTCACTGACAATCTGTCAAACTTGTCTTCTTAACACTGACAATATTCCAGTACAACATTTCAAATTCCAGTGTCTTAACAATAAACGGCACCACACTGAAATATGAGAAAAAATATCTGAGACAAAATATCAGAGACAAAAATATCAGAGACAATGGCTTAAACTGCTCTGCATTATAGTACAAAAATAACTTAGTGCTTCCCTTTCTTATAATTTATGAAACAAATAATATAATCGATCTGTTGCTTCAAAAGGTAAATAAAAGAGCTCATTTTCACTCCAGCTGAAATACGGGACAAATCACATTCCTTTACACCTCAATACAGAACATGTAATATTTACTCTAAATACGGGACATTTCTGTTTTTTACAGAACGGTTGGCAACACTAATGTGAACTGAAAGTTAGTTTGCTTTGAACAGGGAAGCTAATGGGCTGCGTTAGCTGCCGTCTGACTGTTGCTTCATCATTTCATTCTCTGCCGTGAGCCTCGAAAACTCACCAGGTGCTACTCAGCGGTCTGTAAAGTATGAGATACAGGTGATGAGTACTTGTAGTGTTTCCAGTGTACTGTGCTTTTGTTAGACAGTTCTTGCATATGACAAAGTCCTTCTCCAGCTTCGTTCCATCCTCATTGCTGTAAATCCAAAATGTATCCATACCGGTTCACGTGCCTCCCTTAACTTCTGTTTCTCTCTTGATTCTGTCGTTTTCTCTCCCACCGTGTTGTGTCCGCCTGTCTCTGTATCTGACTTCCACACACTTCACCACCGCTCCCACGAGGAGCGCCCCCTGGTGGACATACAATGAATTGCTCAACAGGCAATGAACATTGAAATGAGTGTTTATAGCAGCCGTATCGTTTCTTGGCGCGGGCATATCGAGAATTGATCGTGACGCAAAATATCGCAATATATCGTGATATCGTCACACTCCTAGTTCACGTCGGGATCACCGGTGATCCCGATTTTCAGTCTGTGCCTGCTGATCACCGGGAGATTTCCTGGTGTCCTGACCACCGCTTGTGATCGGGCCAACAGTCAGGTGGAGCTTGATTGTTAAACAAATAATCCGTCTTGCAGCTCATTAGACCCTCTGCTCCGGTGACGCTCACTCAGATGCATCAGGTATCACAAGCACCCCCCTCCTCTCCTCTCTTTTTTGTGAGGATGTCTGCGACGATGCAGGACCCCCCCACACACACACACACACACACTCACGCACCTTTCATTCTAGAGGGAAAATGGAGCGAGATGGATAGAGAAATAAAAAAGGTGGAGCAGAGAGGAAGAGGATCAAAAAGAAAAAAGTGCAGCCCACAAAAGTCAGAAAAGTGCTTTAAATTAACTGACATGTTTGTCAGTAATGGAACAACTGAGACATTAAACAGTGTTGATGACAACAGACTCACAACCATCCAAGATAACTAATTTAATTAGGAGGTTAGCTGATGGATTAAAACACGTGAAGCACATTGTTACCCACAATGCATTGCGTTACCCAGTTACCGATAATGCCTCAAGTGTCTCATCTGTGTAACTTAATCTGTGATTCCGGTCCAGACCAGTGTTTTTAAAGTGACAGAAACTAGCAGCCGGCTGAGATCCAGAGGTCTCATTTATAGCTTGCTTACGCACAAAACGGGGTCGGAAAACTGCATAAGCAACTTTCCATGCAAACTTTGGGATTTCTAAAAAAAATGTAGTAGAAAGACGTGCGCAACTTTAAGTTGAGTAAGAACCTGCTTATGCACAGTTTGGACATGGAGAGCACCTGCAGTGCTGATGCTGAGTAGAATAGAAGAATAAAATTATTAATTCTAGCAGCATTATCGATTGTACAGCTTCGTGTTCACACAGAACAACAACCACCCACACACACACACACACACAGGCCCCACCCCGACATGCAGTATATCAGCAGATTGAGACAAAATGTCATGTGTTGTTTAAAGGACCAACACAGAAGACATGATTTTTTATTTTGTTACAATTTTTAATTCTTTAGATGCGCCTGAAATTTCAGTCAGGACATATTTTGTGCAGTTCTTCTCGCACTTCGTTCACCGCACTAATCATGTCCCTCTGTGCCTGCAGGACAGCGTCAGTTAGCACCCGCCCACCTCCAGGTGCGCCATGTGCTTGAGGCGCACTGGTGGTACAGGCCCGACCCTGCAGCCACATCCCCGGTTGCGCGCCCGGGATGCCTCGTTTGGCGCTTCGTCCAGAGTCACTGGGAGGGGACAACGAGATTTGGTTTTGTTTTATATTTTAATGACGGACACATTAGATCTGTATTAATAAAAGGCTTAGTCTCCTCTACATGGTCTCCCTCCTTCTCCGGCACCATGCCATTGCTGGTTCGAGTACTGCTGAGATCCTAACAGTGAGTGGTGGGGGATCAGAGGTACCAGGGGGTGGGGGATCAGAGGTACCAGGGGGTGGGGGATCAGAGGTACCAGGAGGTCCTGCAGGAGCAGACACACTCTGGCGGTGGCAAACCATCTTTTTTTGCCTCCATCTTCAGATCGGACCTTTTTTTATTAATATCCACCACAGATCTCTCTGAAGAACTCACAGCATTGACGGTTTCAGCAACGCTGTTCCACTCCGGGGATTTTCTCTTATTTGTTATGTCACTGCTGTGACCTCCAAAAAGCACTTCCTGTCGTTTTTCCACCCACAAGAACCTCAATATCTGCTTCAGTGAAGTTGATCTTCCTTGATCTTCCTTGATCTGCGGTTGTCATTGTTATTGGTGGAACGCTGTAACGAGCTGGTTCATCTGGTGAGGGTCATCTGGTAACCAGAGGGTCACCAGTTCAAATCTTAGCTCTGCCCGAAAAAGATCATATGGCCACTGAGTCCTTGGGCAAGACACTTCACTCATTCTGCCTGTTTGGTGGTGATTGGAGGGTCCGGTAGCACCTGCCAGCCTCGTCTCTGTTAGTGTTTGTCCCAGAACAGCTGTGGCTACAACATGTGTGTAATTTGTCACCCCCAAACGTGTGAATGACAAACTGTAGTGTGAAGTGCTTTGGGAGTAGTATGCCTTAAGAAATGTACTATATAAGTACATGCCATTTACCATTTCACAACTCCTAATTTTGTTTGACTCACAAGGTTAGAGTCAATGTTTTTATCTCCGATCAGTTGGTCTTAGTCTCGTTAGTCACCATTCAAGTAGTTGGATGTTTTCTACACATATTTGTCTGGGATTCCTACAACAAGCTTTTATTGACCAGTAAGTATTTCCATGGTATATCCTCTATACATCTTAATTTAAATGTTTAATAAAATAAAACTTTCTAAAGCCCACAATTTGTTCACTTTAATTGTTGAAGGAACACAAACGTTTTAATTTCCATGTTTAATTGTGTTTATTTTTGGAATCATAATCCTCAAACTCAACTGAACAAGAAGCACAAGCACCAAAATATATAATTACTTGCTATAAATCAGATAAATCAGTAAAAGAAACACACGTTCAATTATTCATTTTTTACTCAGCATCTAAAGTAAACAGCATGTGCCAGGATGGGAGTGTTTGATATTATTAGGCTTGTGTTATGTGACATAACAGATTGGCTTTCAGAGCATTATTGCCTCAGGCTAACGTCTGTTTTCAGCCCTAAAAGATAAACTGGAAATGTTGCATTATAAATAATTAAGTAAAGAAATGATGGATCCCTGTCTTGAATATCTTTCAACACAAACATCCTAACAATGAACCATAAAGTGGGGAACATTTCCTCTACAGTTAACTTGGTGTAACATAAATGAAGATGGACAGATAGACCCAGATACATACTGTGAGAGGTAAAAAGTTTTTTTTTACTGAGGTAGTTGTCAGACAGCCTGGTAAAGTGAAGTAAAATAATTAACCCTATAATGCCCCGTGTATCATATTTGCTACATAGTTTAGATCATTTCTAACATGGTTGCTCCCAGTAAATGATCCACTTGCCTTTTTTTTCAGGTTAAATCATCATTATTATATGGATGAATGCATTATTATTAACTCATTGTTTATATTACAATTAAACCTTAAAATGGCCAATGTAATAAATGTGATACCAAAAAGCTATTATAAATACCATGATACAACAAAAAACGTTTGTGAATTTTGTTCTAATGGTGCGTTCACACCGGCCCAACCGTCAACGTCAGAAGCGGCAAGTTTACATGTAAAGTCTATGGTGGAGTCTGTCAGACAGACGTCAACGGCTCTGCGGCGCTTTGTGAGCGTTATGAGCGGCAACTTTTCAAGCGTTTCAGGCGTTGATGCTTGCATGTCAACCAATCAGAGCGTCTCATCGAAGTGACATACCTGGATGGAACAGGAAGTCTTCAAACAGGACGCGGGACAGACGGAAGTAGCGCTGGAAGCTAACCTCATCCATATGGAGCTCCTGGAGCAAATGATTTAACTCCTCAAACTCAAAACGCATCTGAAGAATGGAGTGTATCCACAAACGGAGTAAATAAATCCAAGCCTCTGTCTCAATATGATCCGCTATAGCTCAGAACATCCGATAACAAAGGAAGCCCCGCCTTCACGCTCTTTTTAACGGTCAGGCTTTACGAGCTTGAACGCCTATGCGTGTTATGAGGTGTTTGACAAATTGGCCGGTGTGAACGCACCATAAGGATTCGTAAACATCCCAGTTCTAAATAATCAGAATTTTCTGGCTATTTTTTAATAAGTTGGGTCTTACAGAGTTAAGTGTGAGCAGTGATGGAACTTCTTTTTTTTCACTCCAGTGCCAGCTGAAGTCTGAATGTCAAGCCAAAAAGGAACGATAACTGCTGCACCAAGGCTGAAGAGTCGGAGGAGTCAGGCGCCAAGCCATGAGACATCATCATTTAAGAAAAACCGTGACATTTAAACCTTCATGACTAACTGTTACCTTAATGTCAGACAGAGCTGTGGAGGACACGAGGAAGACACCGGAGTCATTAGAATCATCAGACTGAGGGTCGATTTAGGAAAAAAGAAACTGTTAATGAGATGTTTGTGCAGCCTTCAGGAAAGCGATGAGACATGAGGGATGATGCAGCCAAGTGTTGACGTTGGCAACAAATCAAACTGGAGGTGGAACATTTCAAGACCGTAAATCAGTTCTATAATTTTATTAAATACTTTACGATTTAATTTCCCGGTGTGAATTTTCATTTTGTTGTCCACCGAGATCCGTTTGTGAGATCTTTTTTGGGGTTAAAAGAACATCCGTAATTACTTTCCTGCTTCTGAATGACTAAAATATTTCTGCTGATGAAGGTTTGTAGGTGATGAATTAAAGATGCAATCTATAAATAGCCACAGCTGTGCCGAGTGGCCGTGCATAATGTCATCTCCACTGGCATTGTGGGAGAACCTCGCTGATGCGGCACAATTTATGAACGTGCACTTTCCTCAGCATCATTCATTACATAAGATTAGAGAGGCAAGTGAAAGCCATTGATGTGCAAAAAGGTAAAAGTGGCTTTCCACACACGTCCTCTTGAAGGAACCAAACCACAGAATGAAAATACAGTTTTTGGTCTGAGTTCAGCTTCACGGTGGCTAAAATGTAATAAATGGACCACAGCGAGGACAGACGTCTGTCTCTGTCAGAGACACTTTTTTGGTTTCATGATTAAAATGCCTTTAACCTTGATGTCAAAGACAAATATCCAGCCTCAAGCCTGAATGCTTTACCATCTTTACTCAGACTCAAATGATTTATCTGCAGGTTTTTACTTGCGCGCGTGAATGACTTCTGCTGCATGTGAATTTAACTAGTTTCAAGGTGTGAACACACGTCTTCAGTCTGTTTTCAGGTCTATTTCTGTCTGAGTGAAAAAAATCAACATTAAAATGGTTTTCAGATTTATTATTGATATTTTCATACTGATTTTTCATTTACTGACAGAAAAATAAGTTTTAAAAGTCAGGTTTGTTAAAATAGTGACAGTTAAACAAATGACCGGGTAGTTCTACGTTCACTAACATGAATATAAGTTGGTTTTGAGAAAATACTATTAAAAGAAAAACAAAAAACATTTATAATTGCTTAGATAATAAATAATGTAACAGGAATAATAATTTCTCCTAAACCATCAGTCACCCTGATTATGGACTCAATAATACTAATATTGGGACATTAAAAACTGTTTGTGAGTAATTAGAAATGAACCGAGTCAACATGATACCCGTCCAGATAAAACGTTGGCCCAGAACTCTTTCAGAACCGCCCCCACAGCCTGTACCAAGGTTTTTTGTTTGTTTTCGGTACACTGTTAAAACATAAGTGTATACATAAGTGCATAAGGGGCTGTTTTTCAGAATTAATTCCTGCCAAAATAAATTCTAAAAACCTTGACATTACCTCCTGGTTTCTACATCGTAGTTTTATTCTCAAAAGCATAAAATTAAAAAGTCAGGTCAATAACAGCTACTTTTTTACTGCCAGAATACGAGTGCAACCCGCCACACTAGCTACGTTTACATGGGCACATTTAATCAGAATAAACGCCCAATCAGAACAAAAATACATCATGTAAACATGTCAATCAGAATGTTTTGATCCGATGCAGCCTGATCAGAATGAAATTTACTTCCGATCTAGAGGGGTGGTTTTGTCCGATCTTCATTCAGATAGACGTGCATGTACACACCCATTCAGAATGAAAGGGTGATAAAAGCCCACTGCGCATGCGTACAACTTCAGCGTGACGTCTTTCTGCTTTCGCAGACCCAAGTAGAAAACATGGCGGGAGGTAAACAGAAGTGGTCTGCTGGTGCAGTCATCCTGTCATCCTGCTCTCCTCTCCTGTGGTGGAGGAGCAGTAGTAATATGTATTCAGCCTCTAGCTTGGTTAATGCGACCAGTAAAAACCCAAACATAAAGGTAATCACCTGCAGAAGGTCCATATTGGGGATAACGTGAGTCAGATCGAGCACACGATGGGGCGGGAAAGACGTGCAGAAAGGACGGAGTTTGTAAGACAACTCGCTGTGCGCATGCTCAACTCATTTAACCTGATTGAGTGCTTGGTGCATGTGTACTCATGGCATGATCAGATCATTTCAGTTAGTGTCCATGTAAACAGGGATTTGGGAATTCAGATCGACCAAGATTTTAATCAGATTGGGGAAATTTGGCGCATGTAAACGTAGCTACTGACTGATTAGACTGCAGAAAATGAAGAGACACAAATATCAACATGCAAAAATAAAAGACAAACTATTTGTTCTATCCAAGGACATTTCCACAGGTAGGAAGGGGTGCTTAAAGAGGCCATTTCATACAAATTACATGACTTTGTGGTTATTTCTTAAGTATTAACCTATAATATGAAACATTTTATATCTAAAAAACATCAGGAAACACTGATTAACAGACCTTTCAATCTGTCTGCATTAAAATTTGGGTGGTTCTGGCTCCTTCCGTCAGGCCTCGAGCAGCAGCTCGTTCATATTCATTATCCGAATATGCTGGACTCTCAGAGGCGGTCCTGGCTAGATTTACGCCCTGGGCGAAGAATCCCATGGCGCCCTCCCCCCCAAAAAAAGAACAGATTTACCCCCAAACCCCACCAACACACTGAAATATATAAAATATATCATATGATTTGTATTATTTTATTATATAATCTTCAATACAAAGATGTGACAAAAACACAGGAACAGAGAAAAACAAGATAAATTAAAAAAAAGAAAAAAGTACTTTATGGAGTATAAAATCAAAAAGAAGAACAGTAAATAATTAACAGAATATGAATTTAACGCTCAGAATGTGCAGTAGCAGATTTTTCAACATGTGTTTTTCACCTTGTATACAACTGGCATTAACATTACCAGGTGTGAAGTGCAATCTAGAACTTGACTTTTCTAGCCTTTTTTAATGCAAAATCATCAATTACATCATCGTATGAAATCTTTTGTGCAACTGTATGATTGATGCTGATGACGGCAAGTCCAGAGAGACGCTCCTGTGACATCGTGGACCTCAAGTATGTTTTAATAAGCTTCAGCTTGGAAAAACTCCTCTCTGCTTCAGCTACTGTCACTGGAAGGGTCAAACCAATTCTGAGTGCAGTCCACAGATTGGGATAGATTTCTGCAAGCTCCTTCTCATGGATGAAAGTCAGCAGCTCAAGCAAAGTCATGGACTTTGATGGGAGGTCAGGGAAGTTCTTCAGCTCCTGCACAAGCTCTCTGCCATCCATGTCTTGAAATACAGATGATGGCAACTTCTTCCATCCAACTCATTCCTGGGAAACACAAAGTCAGCAGGTACCTCACTTGGTCCTCTGCAAACCAGCTGTGTCCGAATTCTGTCGGTCAGAACTGAAGGCCAATTAGCAGGGTCAG
>SSNP01000170.1:239839-284356 GCA_006937955.1 Pachypanchax playfairii | reverse complement strand
TTAGCTTTATCTTCATTCCAGAAGAATAATATAACAGAGAGCAGCTGCAAAGATTTTGCAGACTGGCGAATTGATGATCTTACTGATAATTTTACAGCTTCAATGCGCACGTCATTGGATCAAGTTGCTCCTCTAAAAATGAAGGTAATCAGCCAGAGGAGGCGTGCTCCTTGGTTTAATTTAGAGCTGCGTATGCTAAAAAGAACTTCAAGAAAGTTAGAAAGGAAATGGCGTTCCACTAAGCTAGAAGAAGTTTATTTATCTTGGAGAGATAGTCTGCTCATATACAAAAGAGCCCTTCGTAGGGTTAGAACTGAGTATTACTCGTCCCTCATAGAGGAGAACAGGAACAATCCCAGGTTTCTGTTTAGTACTGTAGCCAGATTAATAAAAAACCCAACTTCTGTTGAACCGTGTATCCCTGTAACCCTCAGTAGTGATGCCTTCATGGAATTCTTTACTAATAAAATAGAGTCAATTAGAGAAAAAATCTATAATGTCCTTCCCACTGTTGTCTCTGGTTCGTTGTCCAGTGAAGCAGCTTTAGAATCTGAATCATGTTTAGACAGTTTCTGTCCAGCTGATCTTAATGAGTTAACACAAATTATAGCTTCTTCTAAACCATCTACATGTATGTTGGATCCTGTTCCAACCAGACTTTTTAAAGATGTCTTCCCATTGATTAACACATGGATATTGGACATGATCAATTTGTCTTTAATGAATGGATATGTGCCTAAGGCCTTTAAGGTTGCTGTTATTAAACCTTTACTTAAGAAACCTGATCTTGATCCAGGATCTCCAGGTAATTATCGACCTATATCCAATTTACCCTTCATCTCAAAAATTCTAGAAAAGATAGTTGCAAACCAGTTATGTGATCATCTACACAGTAATAATCTTTTTGAAGAGTTCCAGTCAGGATTTAGAGCTCATCATAGCACTGAAACAGCACTGGTGAAAGTTTCTAATGATATTCTCATGTCCTCAGACAGTGGACTTGTGTCTGTACTTGTCCTGTTAGATCTCAGTGCTGCGTTTGATACTATACATCATAAGATCCTATTAAAGAGACTTGAATATGATATTGGGATTCAGGGAACTGCATTAAACTGGTTTGAATCATATTTAACTGAAAGATTCCAGTTTGTTCATGTAAATAATGAATCTTCTTCATATACCAGAGTCAGTCGTGGAGTTCCTCAGGGTTCAGTGCTTGGACCAATCCTCTTTACTATATATATGTTACCGCTTGGTAAAATTATTAGACAACATGGTATAAAATTCCATTTTTATTCTGATGATACTCAGTTATATCTATCAATGAAGCCTGATGAGACCAACCAGCTGCAGAGATTACAAGATGCAGAAACTTTAGTTCATGTATTTATTACTTCTAGATTTGATTACTGTAATTCATTATTATCAGGGTGTTCTAATAGTTCTGTTAAAGGCCTCCAGCTGATCCAAAATGCTGCTGCCAGAGTTCTGATGAGAGTTAGAAGGAGAGACCATATTTCTCCTGTTTTAGCATCACTTCATTGGCTCCCTGTAAGGTCTAGAATAAAGTTTAAGGTTTTACTTTTGACGTATAAGGCCTTGAACGACCAAGCTCCAGCTTATATTAAAGATCTTATTGTTCCATATGCTCCTAACAGAGCACTTCGCTCTCAGACTGCAGGTCTGCTTGTAGTTCCTAGAGGTTCTAAAAGTAGAACAGGAGGAAGAGCTTTCAGTTATCAGGCTCCTCTCCTGTGGAACCAGCTTCCACTTTTTATCCGTGAGGCAGACACCTTGTGTAGTTTTAAGAATAGACTTAAAACTTTCCTTTTTACACAACCCTATAGTCAGGGTTAGCTTGGGTTCTCCTGATCCATCCCTTTAGGGCAGCTGTGGCTCAGTGGTTAGAGTGGTCGTCCTCCAATTTGAAGGTTGGTGGATCGCTTCCACCGTCACATGTCGAAGTGTCCTTAGGCAAGACACTGAACCCCATGTTGCCCCCCGATCTGCGTATTGGGTTGTGTGAGTGTTAGCCCCTCCCCTCTCCCCCCGGTTTACATATCGGGCTGTATGAATGGGTGAATGTAAAACCTTGTAGTGTGAAAGCGCTTTGAGTGGTCTGAATGACTAGAAAAGCGCTATACAAATACAGGACATTTACCATTTACTTTAGTTATGCTGCTATAGGTTTAGACTGCTGGAGGACATACTGTCCACTAGAGTTGGGAAAAATAATCGATTCTAAGATGCATCGCGATTCGGCCGTGCACGATTCTGCATCGATGCAGCATGTGACATAATCGTGATTCCCACTCAATCCAGGTTCTCAAGTGTCCTTGTCTTTAAGCTGCTAAAAATGTTTTATCAGCACACCTTGAATGAAAAACAAGGAATTGTTTTATTTGAATATTTGCACTTTTAAATAGACAGGCTAAGCCTATGCTAAGCCCATACTACCGTTTGAAGCCGATGGTTCGTACTGCAGCGGCTTCAACGTCTTAGAATGGGACCTGTCCCTTTGTAGTATATTGTTATTGATCAAAGCAAAAGCTAAATTTTGATTAGCTCGTGTAATATCTGTGACTCAGCCTCATCAGGCTGCGCGCGCGACCGCTGCACATTATTTTCTGCACAAAAGCATGTTTCAGAGAGGTGTCCAATCATAGTAACTCATCATGAAGAGAAAACTCTTCAGTAATGTGCTAAAAACATGAAAAGCGCTATCCTGTTAGGCCTTGTGTTTCCGTGTGTACAACTGAAACAAAAATAAACAAGTTGTTATTATGTAGTAATATTTTTTTCTTTTTTTTTTCTTTTTTGATAACGTATCGTGACATCGTTTCGTGACTCTGACATATCGAGGTGCATCGTATCGTGAGTATAAGTGTATCGTCCCATCCCTAGCTTGTAGTAAGTTATTGAAAAATTGAGTGCGAAGAATCGTGATGTATTGCAGAATTAAATCGAATCTTTAGGCAGATAATCAGAATCGGATCGAATCGTGAGACAGGTAGAGATGCACACCTCTACTGTCCACATGTCTTCACTCTGCTGTCTCTCTTTACTGTGGCTGCCTCTGAGGAGGGTGTATCTCACATAAACAAGGGATGAAATATTCCCACTAGAACCATCAAATTGTTATTGCTTTGATTGTTACTGCTGCCATTAACTGTTTCTCTGTTTATCTTTCTATAGACATGACGACTGGCCAAAATACATCTGTGTTTGTCTCTTTCCTGTCAGCTCAGACCCCAGTCAGTATCCTGAGCCGGGTTCTGGTTCTGGTTCTGCTAGAGGTTTCTTCCTGTTAAAAAGGAGTCGTTCCTTTCCACTGTCACCAATCGTGCTGCTCAGGATGGAGGATTGTGTTGAAATAACAATTCAACCCAATCAGCTGGTTCATTAGATAGAAAATGTTTTATTATTAATTGGTTGATTTTTCTGTGAAGTGCCTTGAAATGACTTTGTCATGAACTGGAACTTTATAAATAAATAAACTTGAAACTTGAACATGATGTTCCTGTTTCTTCAGGTGACTTTTGCTGACCTGTCATTCCAACAGATGGAACCCAATCAGATCAGACCTAAAAAGAGAAATACAGAATGTTTAATTTTAGCTCTACATGTTCATAATAATGTTGCTACTGTAGCAGGCTATTACATGTGATTTCATTAAGTAAATAGCTTGATACGAATTATATTATTATCATCACATTGGAGAAAACAATTCACTTACCTGAAGAATTGGCCGAAAAAATTCAGATGTGGTCCAGATTTCTGCCTCGTAGATCCTGGTTTAGCGTCATTAACCACAAGCACCTCCTTTCCTCTGATAACGTTTGGCAGTCAACTGCAATTGTTTTCACGGTCTGACCGATTAGTACGGCCAAAAAAACACGGCAATAATTCACCATTTCCTTTCGTTCAACATTTGGAATCCTCTGCTTGAGTTCATGCGCTTTTTTTACCTCCGAGCAGGGCCGGTTTTTGCTATGGGCAATGTGGGCGACCGCCCAGGGCGCCATCTATGTAAGGGCACTTGAGCGCCTTAATGAAAAAAATAAAAAGGAATTAAATGACAATAATAATAATAATAAAAACTCTCAGTTTTCTAGACTACCGCCGCACATTTCCATTAGTGGAGTGGGCGCTGCCGCTGGGGCGCCCTCATTGTCACCTGAACTTGCGGCTGAGAGTCAGAATGCTTGTGTGTCTCCCCGCTCCCTCCCTCCCTCCCTCGCCTCAGAAGAGACGAGAAGGCGGCGAGGTATAGACTGATCCCAGGCCAGCGAGGCCATACAACACAAACTTCTTCAAAATTAATTATATTTTATTCCTAAAATTAAAATAGACCCATATCCTACAAGTAGCCTAATTAATTGGGTTATGTGTGAAAAATGGAAAGAAAAAAAATTGGTTTGGTCATGTCATCTACGTGAGTCACGTGACGTGACACCGGTTGATGGGCGAGTTAACGGTGATGGAAGATGGAAAAATGGTAATGAGCTTGACTCTTCATCGTAATGATGGATCCAAGTAAAAGACCAAAGAAGCCATCAGGTTCCCAGTACAGAAAAAGAAGAAGAGGAGAAACGGGCACAAGATAAAGGTATACAGATTTTTGTAGTGACGTAGTGACAGTAGGCTATAGGCTATTACCATTATCCTCTTGCTAATATTAGCCACGCAAGACGTCTGCATTTGACTTTTAGTTTTCCATCCAGCAACTTACTGTAAGAATTGAGGTATCATGTCATGCAACGAATTTCACCCATAGGCAACCTAGTAGTTTTTGTTTGCAACACTAGAAGTGCAAATTCACACCTAGACGTCCCGACTGAGGATTTAAAAAAAAAAAAAATTCTACACACTATATGCTAAGTAAAAAAAACCTTTTAATATATTGACATGGCATTTTGTAAGGTACATGTGATATACATTTTTAAATAATTTGTTGTGTGGTTTGTTTAATCAATAGTAGTTTTTAAATAAACAGATGTATTATCTAATAAAATAGTCCCATCTCTGTACATTAGCTCTACTGTATATTGTCTAACAGTAACAGTGCATTGGATGGATACATTGTTGCTTCTTTAACAATCAGCCCTGTTTTAAAGATGTTAGCGTATGATGCATGTGTGATGTTTGATTTAACTTACATATTTTATCTTAAATCGTAAATTCAGGGGCACTTCTGAAATATTTTGGAGCTAGATCACCCACTGGCCAAAATGAGGCATCAGATCCTTCCACAACAGCCACAGACAAGGTTGTGGAGTCTGATGAGGAGCCATCTACCTCTGCTGCAACCACCACATGCTCCTCGCAGGATTTCTCAGGTGTGTGAGTGTGTGGGGAGGGGGGCTTATTTTATTTACAGTGTTTACTTTTTTAAACACTAAATGATGTGAATAACATGTATATTAATGACAATACCATTTTCTCTTTATTAGAAATGCCTCAGCCAGAAATTTCATCAAAGCCTGTGCCTGAGAATGAACCCCTGTCTACTGACCCTGCTAATTGGCCTTCAGTTCTGACCGACAGAATTCGGACACAGCTGGTTTGCAGAGGACCAAGTGAGGTACCTGCTGACTTTGTGTTTCCCAGGAATGAGTTGGATGGAAGAAGTTGCCATCATCTGTATTTCAAGACATGGATGGCAGAGAGCTTGTGCAGGAGCTGAAGAACTTCCCTGACCTCCCATCAAAGTCCATGACTTTGCTTGAGCTGCTGACTTTCATCCATGAGAAGGAGCTTGCAGAAATCTATCCCAATCTGTGGACTGCACTCAGAATTGGTTTGACCCTTCCAGTGACAGTAGCTGAAGCAGAGAGGAGTTTTTCCAAGCTGAAGCTTATTAAAACATACTTGAGGTCCACGATGTCACAGGAGCGTCTCTCTGGACTTGCCGTCATCAGCATCAATCATACAGTTGCACAAAAGATTTCATACGATGATGTAATTGATGATTTTGCATTAAAAACGGCTAGAAAAGTCAAGTTCTAGATTGCACTTCACACCTGGTAATGTTAATGCCAGTTGTATACAAGGTGAAAAACACATGTTGAAAAATCTGCTACTGCACATTCTGAGCGTTAAATTCATATTCTGTTAATTATTTACTGTTCTTCTTTTGGATTTTATACTCCATAAAGTACTTTTTTCTTTTTTTTTAATTTATCTTGTTTTTCTCTGTTCCTGTGTTTTTGTTACATCTTTGTATTGAAGATTATATAATAAAATAATACAAATCATATGATATATTTTATATATTTCAGTGTGTTGGTGGGGTTTGGGGGTAAGTCTGTTCTTTTTTTGGGGGGGAGGGCGCCATGGGATTCTTCGCCCAGGGCGTAAATCTAGCCAGGACCGCCTCTGCCTCCGAGTTTCTCCAATTTTGTGACTTCCGGTTTGATGATGCAGCGATTATGTGCCGTGAAACCCCCCCTACAGAAGAGACAAATATGGAGCGTCGTTTCTTGTTTCCCGATTTCCATCTGAGAGCAGTTTAGATAAAATCAGGGAAAAGTAATTTTCTGTTTTTTGTTTTTCTTATTTGGAGATGAAAAACAGAAAACGGTGAACCAATTTGTAACAGATGACAAAATATAAGCAGTTTTCAGTTTTTCTGCAATTTAATTTTGAAACGAAAATCCAATGGCCTCGACGTCCACGGACCAAGGTGGATAAGATGATGGTGTTGTTCTCAACTGTAATTTGTCATGGATTCAGACACCTGGATAGAAAGTCTTTTTGGTTGCAGGAGCTTTAACCTCAAAAAATGCTTCTGTCTGTCAGAAGGATTCAGTTTTTCATGCACTATGTTGTTGAAGAGATAAACTTAGCACAGAACAAATAAGTGCCAGCATGCTCCTGCTAATGAATGACATTCAGAAAGACCCTGTGTTTGTTTCTGATTCAAGGTGGGCACATATGTTGCTCTAAAGCTGGAAACAAGCGAAGAATCCAATTAAAGTGCCGTTTAAATGGTGTTCACGCTCTGCTGTCATCCCATTGCCTGTTACTAACAAAGATCCAATGTTTGTGTCTGTGTGCCTGACCGAGCCGCTCCTCCCCCATCTAGTTTCATCAGTGACATCGGGTAACTCGCTGGTCACGCATCAGCTAATCAAGAAGGCAGTCATGACTTCCCATGTGGCACTAGCTAAGGCTGAATTATTTTATTGCTAGGCAATAAGCAGATCTGTATAAGGAGAGTTATGATACTCCCATAGACTTCAATGGAAAGAATGGAATGTGGAGGTCACATGGTTCATGCAGCTTCTAATAGTTCCAAACAGCCCCCACTGATGCATTAACCGCAGTTCATTTTCGGTGTTTCGGAAGGATTTTCTCTGGTAAGTTGATGAAATGTCATCATTTTTTTGCATTGTAGCGTTAGCTAACCGCTTCGTACTAAAATAAGCCAACGTTGAGATTATCTGACCAGTTTTAGCTAGATAACTTTTAACGAGCTAATTGTGCAGCTTGTTGATTGTGAGCAGGAGGGGTTAGAGATGTAGACGGGTTTATTACAGTTTTTTAATTCTACTTTTTTTAAATATTCACCACAGTTTGAAATAGGCTATAAACTTTTTACATTATTAGTTTTATTTGGGATTTTTTTTACAATAAGTTGCTGGCTGCTGTATCAACACTAACTTTAATGCATCAGAAATGGAAGCATAAATGGAGAGACTAATAATAAAGAAAAATGTGAAGACAAGAAATTATTTAATATTTTTCTGTTCATCACTTTTCCACATAACACTGACTGCAACAAACTGCTGAAGCATGAAACAAACAGGATTATCAACATATGAAGATATGTTGTTCTAGTTTGTGTACTCAAATGATAAAGAATTAAGATATTTTAAGAACAGTAGTCGAACACCATAACTTTTAAAAATTTGATATTTTCCATAGAACTACTCATTTCCACTTGCTTTATAAAATTAGCATTTGCAATTTTGTGATTAAGAATGACAAGAAATAGGAATTAACAATAACATAACTATCAATAAATAAATGTCATAGAGTAACTAAAAAAAATCTTATTTAACTATTACAGGTTACACGTGTTGTATGTCCATCATCATGTTTTTAAAGTAGTGGCTGAGCGGAGAGCTGATCAGTAACAACGGACAGTTCGGTCTGTGATGGAGTGATGCATAAGTGGAACGATGGTGTGCTGGAGCTGACTGGTTGATGGGGAGGCTGTCAAAAGAAAATAAAATTATAAGATTACTTTATTACATACCAAAGCTAAAGCACTGAATTTATATTTTACTTCCTGAATATTTAATACCATTTATGGTTGAACTAATTTATGTAGAATCAATGAAATGAATGTGGAAGGAACCAAAAACATCTCTACAAACATACCGTGTATATATACTGGTGTTGAAGCTGCCGTGGGTGGGGGGGCAGCTTTCAAGAGAGAGACCCAGTTCCTCCATGGCAACGATCAAGGTGTTTGATGGAGGTTTGCTTGTGGTGCTACAAGATGTTGTTTTGTGTTGCTGCTTTTTCTTTATGTTTTTGTTTAGCTTTTACTTACAAGATGGCGGCATTGGACAGCACTTTTTGTCTTTAATGGAAGATTTGTTTTGCTGCAATTTGCAGTCTCAGCCTGATGAATCTGCTGGTTATTTTTTTTGCACATCATGACATGCAGGTTACATGCTTTGTAACAGTCTTGCTTCTCTCTCTGGAGTGTCAGTGGCATTTAGGAGCTCCATGAAAGATGCACTAGACCAGGCATCTCCAACCCTGGTCCGTTGAGAGCTGCTGTCCAGAATGTTATAGATGTAATCCTGCTCCAACACAGCTGAATCAACTGAATGACTCATTAGCAGGCCGTTGCTGAAGAGGTGGTTCAGTTAATTGATTCAGCTGTGTTGGAGCAGGGACACATCTAAAACCTTCTGGACAGTAGCTCTCAACGGACCAGGGTTGGAGATGCCTGGTCTAGACCTTGCTCTGAACATCTCCTCACCTTTCTGGACCAGACTAAAGGCTTCATGTGAAGATCAACACAACACTCCTGGTTTGAATTCCTTCAGTATCAACAGGGTACTGTGTGCTCTCCTTCTGGACTATCATCAGTATGTGTTATTGAAGTAGAACATTCATCACAGATGTTGGAATGTTTTATGACTTTGTTTACTATGTATCCTGTAAGGTGGTACAGAATACAGGTTTGACTGTTGGTGAGATCAGGAGTAGCTGTGTTTTCTATTAGCTGGTTCACACTCAGGCCAGGACTGGGACATGTCTCCTTAATGTCCAGGAACTGTCCAGAAGCCTGCCATCATCCTCCTGATAGCTTCCTGATATGTTCAGATTCAGCTTATTGGTGCATATGTAATAACTAAACAGAATGTTGGTAAAAATACTTTATTAAAAATGCTACTATACATGTTGTACAAGTTTAGTTATTTTTTTTCACTATTAACACATTTTTTTATCTACTGTGTTTGAGCATACAGTTTTACTGAAATTTTATTTTTAATCAATTAGTTGCTATTAGACTATAGAAGCCTGATAAACTGGGTTATAGCTACATGTACNGTGACCACATAAAAATATAAAGTAATAATTGTAAAATATATTCTACTGAACATAACAGGTCATCATTCAAAGCATAAACAGCTACATATTTTCTTCAAGGTAAACCGGAGCAGAGATGTTGGATTATCATTCTAGCTTTCAGAAAACTACTTTAAATTGGGTATTACATCTGGAGTTTAGGGCTTCTTGTAGGACATAAAGTTATTAAATATGCTTATATTGAGCAGTGTGTTGTATTACTACATAAAATATATTGCTATAATATATTACAGTAATATATGTAGTCTAAATGTATTCTACAATGTGTTAGGACTCTCGTATTCCTCTAAAATGTAGAACAGTGAGTGTCTGTCTTCCTAGAAATGCTCAGATAAAATAAAAAATAAATAGATTACTCTGTGACGGAATTAGGACACATTATTATTCAATAATTACCAAAAATCGTCAGGGGAAATGTGAAAATATTCAATTTTTGTGATCTGTCCCGCTATACGCCGTTCAAACTGACTTATGGCGCTGGGATGTTTGGAACTAATGAGAGCTCCATGAACCACGTGACCGCGAGTCGGCGAGTTCAAAGCGTATCATAACTCTCCTTATACAGCTCTGGGCTCAAGTAATCAGTACAAACAACAATCCATCCTCCACGATACTTTCAGGAACCTGCTGTATAACAAACATGTTAAAAGGATACACACTGACCTGACCCAGCAGCTCGGGGAGCCCCAGCACTTGTCCTGTGAAAACTCCTAAGCAGATCAGGATGGAGTTAAACTGTCCAATGAAACCTCTGATTTGTCTTGGTGAAATTTCTCCCAGGTACATGGGGAGGGCACTTAGTGCTACACCTAACAGGAAAAAAAGACACCCATCACAATCATGTTTAAACACAGTAAGGCTTCTTTAACTGTGAAGACCCCCGATGCTCTCCATAACTTACACAACCCCTAGAACCATCGCTAACACCATCAAGGTTAAATTTATAACAGGTTGTTATTTCATCTGAAGGAGATAAATATCATTGTGAATGAACAAACCTGTAATGTGAGAAATACCCAACATGGAGCATTTAGCTATCAAACCAGAGTGTGGTAAATGCAACAAGGTAGATGGACTGAGGGAGACAGAATTATGCAAAAACATCTCGTTAAAATGATCAACATGTTATAAATATTAAAAAAAAAATACAAAATGATAATCCTTTTAGGCAGCTGGAGCTTAGATAATGTTTTAAACAGTTCCACACACTGAACAAAGAAAGGATGTAGAAGGAATGATGTATAATAACTGGTTTTGGGGTCTCTGTCAGTTCAGTTTTGTTTGGTTTATAATGTGCTGCATTTTTATAAGGCCCCATTCACATAAGATCATGTAAATATATAAATATACAGGGTGGGCAATTTATATGGATGAAATGGGAATGGTTGGTGATATTAACGTCCTGTTTGTGGCACATTAGTATATGTGAGGGGGGAAACTTTTCAAGATGAGTGGTGACCATGGTGGCCATTTTGAAGTCGGCCATCTTGGATCCAACTTTTGTTTTTTTTATAGGAAGAGGGTCATGTGACACATCAAACTTATTGGTAATTTCATAAGAAAAACAATTGTGTGCTTGGTTTTAACGTAACTTTATTCTTTCATGAGTTATTTACAAGTTTCTCTTTGAACACCTGGCCGTTGTGTCCTTGGGCAAGACACTTAACCCACCTTGCCTGTTTGGTGGTGGCTGGAGGGTCCGGCGACGCCAGTGTCTGGCAGCCTCGCCTCTGTCAGTGTGTCCCAGGACAGCTGTGGCTACAACATGTGTGTAGTTCATCATCACCAAACATGTGAATGTGTGTGTAAATGACAGATTGTAGTGTGAAGCGCTTTGGGGGTTGTAGGACTTGAGTAAAGCGCTATACAAGTACACGCCATTTACCACTTGTTCACAGCCATTGATATGTCGAAGAGGTTAACATGTGAGGAACGGATAGAAATTGTGTGAGACCACCCATCTCCCATGCTACAGTTAGCAAACTGCTTGCTAAGTTTCGTGAAACTGGTTCAGTGTTGGATTTGCCAAAATGTGGACGCATGAAAACTAATGAAGAAACATCAGTGGCTGTCCTAGCTTCATTCATCAAGAGCCCAGAGCGTAGCAAGAGCCCAGAGCGTAGCAAGAGCCCAGAGCGTAGCAAGAGCCCACAGCGTAGCAAGAGCCCACAGCGTAGCAAGAGCGCACAGCGTAGCAAGAGCCCACAGCGTAGCAAGAGCCCAGAGAGTAGCAAGAGCCCACAGCGTAGCAAGAGCCCACAGCGTAGCAAGAGCCCACAGCGTAGCAAGAGCCCACAGCGTAGCAAGAGCCCACAGCGTAGCAAGAGCCCAGAGCGTAGCAAGAGCCCACAGCGTAGCAAGAGCCCACAGCGTAGCAAGAGCCCACAGCGTAGCAAGAGCCCAGAGCGTAGCAAGAGCCCAGAGCGTAGCAAGAGCCCACAGCGTAGCAAGAGCCCACAGCGTAGCAAGAGCCCAGAGCGTAGCAAGAGCCCACAGCGTAGCAAGAGCCCACAGCGTAGCAAGAACGCACAGCGTAGCAAGAGCCCACAGCGTAGCAAGAGCCCACAGCGTAGCAAGAGCCCACAGCGTAGCAAGAGCCCAGAGCGTAGCAAGAGCCCAGAGCGTAGCAAGAGCCCAGAGCGTAGCAAGAGCCCACAGCGTAGCAAGAGCCCACAGCGTAGCAAGAGCCCACAGCGTAGCAAGAACGCACAGCGTAGCAAGAGCCCACAGCGTAGCAAGAGCCCACAGCGTAGCAAGAGCCCACAGCGTAGCAAGAGCCCACAGCGTAGCACTCACCGCATGTCACTGGAGAGTGGCATTAGTTGAACATCCCTTCAGCGGATATTAGCTACTCACAAATGGCACCCTTACAAACTCCAGCTATTGCAGCCTCTCAACGAGGATGACCCAGATCGGCGCACAGAATTTGCAGAATGGGCAAAACAAAAATTAGAACAGGACCTTCAGTTCACGCAGAAGATTTTGTTCAGTTATGAGGCAAACTTTTATGTGAATGGTGAAGTTAACAAACAAAACCATCGCTATTGGTCTGACACCAACCCACATTGGATAGATCCCTCCAAGACTGTTGGAACAAAACAAGTGTTGGTATGGTGGGGTATATGGGGTACAAAGATAGTGGGGCCATTCTTCATCAATAGAAACCTCAAGGCCACTGGATATTTGAAATTGCTACATGATGATGTGTTTCCCTCTTTATGCACTGAAGCTGGCACGTTCCCTGAGTGTTTCCAGCAAGATGGTGCACCACCACATTATGGGTGTCAGGTTCGAGCATTTGTAGATGAACAGTTTCCTGGAAAGTGGATTAGTTGTCGTGGGCCAGTTGAATGGCACCCAAGCTCTCCCGATCTGACCCCCTTAGACTTTTACCTTTGGGGTCATCTGAAGGTAATTGTCTATGGTGTGAAGATACGAGATGTGCAGCACCTGAAACTACGGATACAGGAAGCCTGTGCTGGTATTTCTCCTGTGGTGTTGCTATCAGTGTGTGAAGAGTGTGTGAAGAGGATTGCATTGACAATCCAACACAATGGGCAGCACATTGAACACATTTTATAAGTGGTCAGAAACTTGTAAATAACTCATGAAAGAATAAAATTAAAACCAAGCACACCATTGTTTTACTTGTGAAATTACCAATAAGTTTGATGTGTCACATGACCCTCTTCCTATTGAAAAAACAAAAGTTGGCCGACTTCAAAATGGCCACCATGGTTACCACCCATCTTGAAAAGTTTGTCCCCTCACATATACTAATGTGCCACAAACAGGATGTTAATATCACCAACCATTCCCATTTTATTAAGGTGTATCCATATATATGACCCACTCTGTACATGCAAATGAGAATGTGTGTAAAAATATGGTTAACAATATGACCTGAGGCTTTAATCACAGGTAAACAGAATCTTCCACCTTGAAACAAATAAACACCTGAGTCACTGAATGCAGCCTCAGAGAAACACTTTCAACTTTTCACAAAATGCTGCAGCCTGAAATAGGATCAAGATTTACAGCAAAACTTCTTGAGGCTAAAGATATTTGCATAAAGCCTAATGCATAAATAGATGCAGGAATTAATAAATTAGAATGCAAATCGTTTAAATGATTGCCGTTTGTTTATTTATTTATTTTGGTGCAGCTCCAAAAAAAAGGATGAAAAAAAAGGTAAAAAAAAATTGGCAGATGTCCGAGATAGTTTACTCATCAAATATGAATTCAATGTTGATCAGAAAGCAGCAGAACTTTAATTACCATCTGTTTGGAAAGTTCACAACACAACAACAGTATACAGTGGTGTGAAAAACTATTTAACCCTTCCTGATTTCTTATTCTTTTACATATTTGTCACAAAATGTTTCTGATCATCAAACACATTGAATCGTTAGTCCAAGATACACAAGTAAACACAAAATGCAGTTTTTAAATTATGTTTTTTATTATTTAGGGAGAAAATAAATCCAACCCTTCATGGCCCTGTGTGAAAAAGGAGTTGCCCCCTGAACCTAATAACTGGTTGGGCCCCCTTAGCAGTAATAACTGTAATCAAGCGTTTGTGATAACCTGCAATGAGTCTTTTACAGCTCTGGAGGAATTTTGGCTCATCTTTACAGAATTGTTGTAATTCAGCTTTATTTGAGGGTTTTCTAGCATGAACCACCTTTTTAAGGTCACAGCATCTCAATAGGATTCAGGTCAGGACTTTGACTAGGACACTCCAAAGTCTTCATTTTGTTTTTCTTCAGCCATTCAGAGGTGGTTATGTTGGTGTGTTATGGGTCATTGTCCTGCTGCAGCACCCAAGATCGCTTCAGCTTGAGTTGATGAACAGATGGAGGGACGTTCTCCTTCAGGATCTTTTGGTAGACAGTAGAATTCATGGTCCCATCTATCACAGCAAACCTTCCAGGTCCTGAAGCAGTAAAACAACCCCAGACCATCACACTACCACCACCATATGTTACTGTTGGTATGATGTTCTTTTTCTGAAATGCTGTTACTTTTACACTAGATGTAACGAGACATTTACCTTCAAAAAAAGTTCAACTTTTGTCTCATCAGCCCACAAGGTATTTTCCCAAAAGTCTTGGTTTGCGTCTTGGAGATCTACCATGCAGGCTGTTTTAGATCAGTCTCTCTTTCTTATGGTGGAGTTCTGAACATTGACCTTAATTGAGGCAAGTGAGGCCTGCAGTTCTTTAGATGTTGTCCAGGTCTTTTGTGACCTCTCGGATGAGTTGTCTCTGCTCTCTTGGGGTAATTTTGGTCTGCCGGCCGCTCCTGGGAAGGTTCACTACTGTTCCATGTTTTTACTATTTGTGGATAATGTCTCTCACTGTGGTTCTCTGGAGTCCCAAAGATTTAGAAATGGCTTTATAACCTTTACCAGACTGATAGATCTGAGTTACTTTTGTTCTCATTTGTTCCTGAATTTCCTTGGATCTTGGCATGATGTCTAGCTTTTGAGGTGCTGTAGGTCTATATACTGTATTTACATGAGCAAATATGTTTTGCCATCCGTCTTACCAAAAAATGTGTACAGTTCCTGTGTGGAATTTAAAATGAGCTTCTTTTAAACTAAACACTTACCAGAATTCACCCCGATAATAACCCGGCCAATGATGAGCATCTCAAATGATTTGGAAATCTCACCAAGTGAGAGTATCAAAGCAGCGGTCACAGCAAAGATGTTATTCAACAGCAATGTTCCCTTTCTGAAAAATAATCAGAGAATTGACACAAAATATGAAACTTCTTTTTGCGATCTCTTTGCTTATTTTCTCAGAATGACTTCAGTGATCAAACTCAAGCACAGCAGATCTGAAATGCGTCTGAATTTTTTTCTTTTTTTGCAAGATGCTGTGGTGGAGAAAGTAATACAGGTGAGAAGGTTAGGGATTTTCTACCTGTTTATTCTGTTTAGGGTCATTGGGGGAGCTGATGTTTATTTCCAACAGTCGTTGGGTTGGAAGTGGTGTGCACCTTCCTTACAAGCCCATCACAGGGCCACACAGAGGAAAACCATCATTCACGCACTCATTCCTGGAGGAAGCCAGACAAGTTTTCACTTCTGATAGACAGTCCAAAATGGAACGAGTCATGTCATGAGGATTTATGGAAAGATAGATTTAACAGGTACATATAATAACAGGTAAAGATAAATGGTGAAAAGAAAGGGTCCCGGTATTGAACCCTGGGGGACGCCCCAAGTGAGTGGAACAGATGAAGAGTAATTATCTATACAGACACTGAAACTCCAGTCTGTCAGATATGAATGAAACCAGTCCAGCACTACACCATTAAGACCAACCCAGGAGTCCAAGTGCTCAATCAGGATGGAGTGATCAACAGTGTCGAATGCTGCCGAGAGGTCAAGAAGTACAACATGATAGCCTAAATCATTAAGATGTCATTTAGAAAACGAATGTGAGCAGATTCAGTACTAAACAAGGGTATTAATGATCTAACAAACCATGTTCATCCAGGTGCCGCATTAACTGATCATAGACAACTTTCTTCAAGACTTTTGATATAAAAGGTAATTTGGGGTCAACACTTAACCCAACATGCTTGTTTTTGGACTGTGGGAGGAAACCAATCTCCGGTACCTGGAGAAAACCCATGCATGCATTAAGAGAACATGCAACCTTCTTGCTGCAAGGCAGTAATGCTAATCAACAGAACACTGTGCAGCCAGATGAAGAATAATTTAGTCGACATACTTTATCAGATTTCTTGTTGTGCAAGAAACAGAAAGGTAAGCCATTAACATTTTTATGTTTAACTGAAGTAAGAGTTTGTATTAAAATACATAAAAGCACATGGAGTTTCATAGTCTGCCAACTAACTGGTGGAACCATCACACTGTGACACAAGACGAGGGTTTTTTTTTCCACAACAATGTTACACACTTCAGTATATCAAGATCGTTTCCACTAAAAACAAGAGAAATGATTGAACACAGAGATTTTAACAAAATGGTCAGAATTCAGTTGTCTGTGCTGCGTGACCACAACTAAACTGGTGTTTATATTTCTTTTTGTTTTCCATTGGCTTGTGCAACAGTCTCCTGAGGGTACTAGAAACCTTTGATAGCGTGAGCAGAGCTTTTATCTAAGTTCCACTTCAAAATAAGACCTAAACTTCCACTTGAAACATCACAGACATTTGAAACTTATCTTGACTCTTGACAAAATGTCTCTTCACATCTTAAAGTCTGAAATCATTACTTAGACCAAATCCACTCAGCTAAGCTGGTTTATCACACATTTATCTGCCAACACATAGCTGAAGGTTCTGAACTGCCCTGTTCTGCAGGACAGATATGGATTTATTGATATGACCAAAAGGAGATGAAAGATTTTTAATTACTGAAGTAAGTCTAATAAAACTGATGTAAAGTGTGTGTCTTTTGGTCCGTCAGTTCATTTACAAAGTAACTCTTAATGTTGATGATGGATGTTGCTGAAAATTTTCAGTATAGAATGGCAGATGGAATAAGTCTACTGGATTTTGGGAGTGATCCAGAACATCAGGAATTTTTCTGAGGGATTCTTTAATATTCTGAGACAGAGCAAATCTTAAAGGAAAACTTACCCCCCACCTCCCTCCCCGCATCCAGTCTGAAATACAAACAATACATGAAAAAGGGGAGAGACAGGCAGACTAAGAAGGGCGTGGCCTTCTTTGCTGTGACTGACATGTTTCTCTGACTGACACGCACCAGAGAGGGACAGGTGAAATGGAGGAATATGTAGATGAGACGAGCAGCTCTGATCGGCATCGTTTGGAGCTGGTAGTTTACCCTGCAGCGGTTTGGCAGCCATCTGAGACATCTCTGATAGGACTTCACTTCCTATCAAACAAGGTGTTGTCCAGGCATTTACAGTCGATCTCCACATGAATCTTGCGCCTTCCAGATTATTGACCAATAGTACAGGAGTTAAACCAAGGAGGGCAGCCCTCCTCATTTGCATAATGAGGCAGAAATGCACAAGGTAATGTATAATGAGGTGACGAGGGAATGTAAAAAGAAGGAATACAAGTAAAAGGAAAAGCATTTTTTTTCTAGTCAAAAATGCATGTTTAAGGGAAAAGAAAAACAAAATATATTTTCATCCTGGTGAAAATGCATGTATAAAGAAAATAAAAATTAAATATATATTTTTCTTGATGAAAATGCATGTAATAAGGAAACGTTTCTCCGCAAAAATGCAGTTATTAGGAAATGGAAAATATATATATAGTTCCGCTTTTTTTTCTTTTTTTTTCTCTCACTTTCTTTTTTTTTGTTCTTATCTTTTTATGATCGAATGTTCTTAGTGTGTGTGATTTCTGAATGTGCGAGTTGCGCCGTTGTTGTGTGCGTGCGTTTGTTTGTTTTCAACATTGTGTGACGTGTGAAAACATGCAAGTGTGGTGCTCTGTGTGGTATGAAGGTGCTGAAGCAGAAAAAGAGAAAGGAAAAGGAAAAAAAGAGAGATAAGGAAAAATAATATAAATAGAACNCTTTTTTTTTCTCTCACTTTCTTTTTTTTTGTTCTTATCTTTTTATGATCGAATGTTCTTAGTGTGTGTGATTTCTGAATGTGCGAGTTGCGCCGTTGTTGTGTGCGTGCGTTTGTTTGTTTTCAACATTGTGTGACGTGTGAAAACATGCAAGTGTGGTGCTCTGTGTGGTATGAAGGTGCTGAAGCAGAAAAAGAGAAAGGAAAAGGAAAAAAAGAGAGATAAGGAAAAATAATATAAATAGAACAGTGAAGTGGTGTGGGAGGGGGCACCATAGGAAGTGATCATTACCCAATATTCACGGAAATCAATCTAATATCTGATAGTAGAAAAAGAGGAGGAGCACAGAGGTGGTTGACTGGAATCTATTTACTTATATATCTGATCAAGAAATAAGTAAAATAAATTTAAATCAGGATGTTGAAAATTTAAATGGATGTATTTGTGAGGTAATTATAACAACAGCAAAAAAGGCTATTCCAAGATCAAGTGGAGGAAATAAGAAAAAGATTGTGCCATGGTGGACAGAAGAATGTAGCAAAATCATTAAAGATAGAAATAAGGCTTTTAAAATACTGAAAAATAACCACAACTTTGAAAATTTGATGAAATACAAGAAATTGCAGGCTGAGGTAAGGAGGACGGTCAAATTAACAAAAAAGATTTTCTGGAGGTCCTTTTGTAATTCAGTCGGTAGGGAAACTGATATTAATAATATGGGGAATGATAAAGAAAATGAATGGGGTTAAGCTTCAACATGGATTTCCAGTAATCCAACAAAATGATCTAGTAGCAGTGACAGAGAAGGAAAAAGCAGAGACGTTAGCAAAGAACTTTTGTAAAATACATAGTTCAGAGAATATTAGTAACGAAAGGCAAAATAGAAAACTTGAAACATTAAAAGAAAATGAACATCTATTTAGTCACAGTGATGAAAAGGCAAGTATATTAAATGTTATATTCACCAGAACGGAGTTAAACCGAGTATTGAACAAATGTAAGGAATCTGCACCAGGGAAAGATCAAATATGCTATACTATGTTACGTCATATGGGAGATGTGGGTAAAAACATTTTACTGGAACTATATAATAAAGTTTGGGAGGAGGGAGAAATACCCCAAAGTTGGAAAGAAGCTGTAGTAGTTCCAATATACAAACCAGGGAAAGACAACTCAAAACCAGATAGTTATAGGCCTACTGCATTGATCTCTACAGTATGTAAAGTTATGGAGAAAATGGTAAATAACAGACTAAATTATTATATGGAAGCTAAAGGGTATATAACCCAATGACTTTTTCCCCCCTCGGCTCCTAAAGGATGTTTTCCCTGTGGTGGCTCAATCGATCCTTGAGATCATAAAGGCATCCTTGATGATGGGTAGCATTCCCCAGGTTTATAAGCATGCAGTTGTCCAGCCGGTCCTGAAAAAGCAGGGCCTGGACGCCAATGACATAAGTAATTTCCGTCCCATCTCCAAGCTCCCATTTTTGTCCAAACTGTTAGAGAAGGTGGTTTTTAGTCAGATCTCAGACTATCTTGATCATTTTAATGTCTTAGACCTGTTTCAGTCTGGTTTTCGCTCCCTTCACAGTACAGAGTCGGCACTACTTAGAGTTTTTAATGATATTTTACTTGCCTCTGACTCCGGCTCTTATGTCCTGCTGGTACTCCTGGATCTATCCGCAGCTTTCGATACCGTTGATCATGCTATTCTTCTGCAACGCCTGGAGTCCTTAGTTGGCATCCGAGGATCAGCTCTCCAGTGGTTTTGCTCGTACTTTCAGGCCAGAAGTTTTAATGTTGCATTAGGAAATTGTGCCTCTGCTGTGTCGCCTCTTACCTGTGGAGTTCCCCAAGGTTCGATCTTGGGTCCACTTCTTTTTAATTTGTATCTTTTACCCCTGGCAGGCATTCTAAAGAAATTTCAGGTGACTTACCACCTTCATGCCGATGACTGTCAGTTATATGTGGCTCTAAAATCAACTGACCCAGTCCAACCCCTTTCTGATTGTATGGCTGAGATTAAGACTTGGCTCTCTGATCATTTTCTCCACTTAAACGAGTCTAAATTGGAAGCAATACTGTTTTCCCCTTGTTTTCCTGCTGCTGTAGTCCCGACTCTGCCCTCCTGCTTGTCGGCTCTACTGAAACAGACCATTAAAAATCTGGGGGTCATCTTTGACTCTGACCTCAGATTTGATGTCCAGATTAATCAGGTTGTTAGATCCTGTTTTTTCCACCTCCGTAGGCTGACCAAGCTAAAACCCATTCTGAGGAGAAAAGATCTTCACTCAGTCATCCATGCGTTTGTGACATCACGCCTTGATTACACCGACTCTCTGTTGTATGGTGCTCCTTCATCCGCAATAGTTCGTCTCCAGTTAGTACAAAATGCTGCTGCACGATTTTTAACTGGGACTACTTTGAAGCATCATATCACCCTGTACTGGTTAATCTGCACTGGCTGAAGCAACATATCACTTCTGTACTGGTTAATCTGCACTGGCTGAAGCAACATATCACTCCTGTACTGGCTAATCTGCACTGGCTGAAGCAACATATCACTCCTGTACTGGTTAATCTGCACTGGCTGCCAATCCGCTATCGGATTAAATTTAAGATCCTTTTATTTGCTTTTAAATCTTTGCATGCGCTCGGGCCACCCTACTTGGCGCAGCATCTCTGTCCCTATGTCCCGAGGCGTTCCCTGGGGTCCTCTGAGCAGCACTTGCTGCAGGTTTGTCCAGCCCGCTATAAGGCCCGCGGTGAGCGGGTGTTCTCAGTTTGCGTCCCTAGTTTATGGAACCAGCTCCCCCTGGTGGTCAGACTCGCCCCGTCTCTTAGTGTTTTTAAGATCCGTTTAAAGACTTACTTTTATTCTCAGGCTTTTAACTCTGTTGGGGCAGTCTAACCCCTTGCTGACCTTATTTTATTGTTTTTATGTTTGTTTTTATAGTCTGTTTATTTTTATCTCTGTATTTGTTGTTTTTATTTATGTACAGCACTTTGGTCTGCGTCACTGCAGTTTTTAAATGTGCTTTATAAATAAATTGATGATGATGATAAATTTCAAAATGGGTTTAGAAAAGGGAGGAATACTATGGATTCAGTATTATTATTAGAACATGAAATACGGAAAGCACAAGTGAATAAAGAAAGTGTTATAGCAGTATTTTTTGATATTGAAAAAGCATATGATATGATGTGGAAAGAGGGCTTGTTGATTAAACTCTGTAAATTAGGGATATCAGGTCAAATGTTTAGATGATTAGGAATTTTTTGTTAAATAGAAATATTCAAGTCAAAATAGGGAAAAGTTATTCAGGAAAATATTTTAGTGAAAATGGCACTCCTCAAGGGAGTATAGTGAGCCCTTTATTATTTTCAATAATGATAAATGATGTATTTAATGATATAGGTAAAGAAATGGGTGTGTCGTTATTCACAGATGATGGGGCTATTTGGAAAAGGGGAAAATTTTGAAATTTCTGGTTAAGAAAATACAAGAAGCAATTAGAAGAATAGAAGAATGGTCATATAAATGGAATGTTAGGTTTTCAGTAAATAAAACAAAAGTGATGATTTTTACCAAGAAAAGGGGTAACATTGAATTAAAATTAAAATTATATGATCAAGAACTGGAAAGAGTGAAATTTTTTTAATATTTGGGTATTTGATGAAAAGTTAACATGGAAATTACACATTCAGAAAATGGTAGACAGGTGTAAAAAAGGTATAAATATAATGAGGTGTCTTACTGGGAATGGATGGGGTGCTGATAGAGTAACATTAAAAAACATATATGTTGGATTAATAAGATCAATAATGGATTATGGGTGCATAGTGTTTCAATCTGCAGCAGAAACAAATCTAAAACAATTAGATGTAATTCAATATCAAGCATTAAAGGAACTTAAGGCAGCTTTACAAAATCTGACTCAGTGCTGCCGCGACAGGCGCTGTGGCTAACTGCAGCCACCAGCCAAGCCGGCACGGGAGCGCGCACAGACACTTTACAGACTGTTCGTCTTCACAGCACTGCACCGGGGAGGCTAACATACTTCACGTCAGGTCTCTCCACTCTGTTATTTGATTTGATCTCATCATTTTCATACTGTATCAGGCTCTAAACACGACCTATAATGTTTTCTCACCTGGTCACAAGGAAATGAGCCATGTCAGCATCCGTTTTCACTCCCAAATGCAGCTGAAGTTCCCTCCATGAACCGAACACATATCCAATATTTATGCGGGTGCCTGCCCGGCTTCGGTCATATTTTTTTTTTAGACTCACGAGATGCCGCTGATAAAGTCTTTTTTTTCTTCGTGGTGCCACTTTTTTGGGGGGTGAGAGTGGATGCAGGTCGTTTGCTGGCTGCAGAAACATCCATAAGTATACCTTCAGTGTTTGAATCCAAGTCCACGGCGGCCATGTACTTCCTGTTCAAGAGCTGTCGGCAACGCGCGTGCAGCGTCAATTTACGTCACAACTGCGCGGGAAATTCGGACGTCGAACTGCAGCGCATTATGTGGCACACAGCGTTTCCAAGGCAACAGACATATATGCGGATGGTCTCGTTATTTTGGGTTTTTAATGCTTCATGACCCATTAGCATTGAATAAACTGGAAATGCATGTGTAGTTTTTCACAAATCTTGCCTTAAGTCCCTTTAAGAATTTGTTTAGGAGCATTTAAATCAACTCCAGTAACAGCTTTACAGGTGGAAATGGGAGAGATGCCTTTGAAGTTAAAAAGAACTCAACTAATAAGTATGTACTGGGCTAGCTTGAAGGGAAATAATATGAATCATCCAGTACATGATATATTAAAATTGTGCTGGGAAAAAGAAAAGAGGTACACAAAAAGTTTTGGATGGATAATAGAGGAAAAAATTGAAGAATTAGGCATAGCACAAATTAATATTGGTCCAAGTGTGGTATTACCAGTTATACAACCATGGATTCTACCTGAAGCAAAAGTAGATTTTTGTTTACTTGAGGAAAAATATAAAGACGATAAATTCAAGTTAGATTCAAGTAATACTCAGAGATATATTGATAAGTATTATAATTATGTTCAAGTTTATACAGATGCATCAAAAGATTAAGAAAATAAAATAGGAGTGGCGTTTTTTATTCTGGAGTTCAATGTAGTATCAGGTAAAAGAATAACTGATGGTTTATCAGTATTCACAGGAGAGATGACAGCTATTCTATTAGCCTTGTACTGGATAGAGGAAATAAAACCACTTAAAACAATAATATGTTCAGATTCTAGTTCATCCTTCTACAGTATACATAATAATCATTCAGATAGTCGACCAGATATTTTAATAGAAATTCAACAGACGTTGTATAGATTACAGATGATGGGACTTGAAATAGTATTGGTATGGATTCCTGCACATATTGGGGTAATTGGTAATGAAATGGCAGATAAAATAGCAAAGAGAGCTACTAAACATGTAAATATTGAAATAATAATTAGGTTCAGTAAATTAGCCCGTCCTGAGGTTTCCCCTGGGCTTCTTAACGGTGGGGAGTTGTTACTTGTGTGTAAAAACGAACATGACGAGAGCACATTTCTGTACTGTGAGCATGCAGACAGTCCGAACGCACACAAGCGGGAGGACGGACAATGGTAAATGGTAAATGGTAAATGTCCTGTATTTGTATAGCGCTTTTCTAGTCATTTTCTAGTCATTCAGCTTTAACACTACAAAGTTTTACATTTACCCATTCACACAACCTGATATGTAAACCGAGGGGAGGGGCTAACACTCACACAATGCGCAGATACGCAGATCGGGGGGCAACATGGGGTTCAGTGTCTTGCCCAAGGACACTTCGACATGTGGCGGTGGAAACCGGGATCGACCCACCAACCTTCAAATTGGAGGACGACCGCTCTAACCACTGAGCCACAGCCGCCTCCTACATTCCTTTATTAAATAAAACATTATGTAATTAAATCAGCTGATCAGAACGGCAGAAAGAGTGTCATGATCATTGGCTGTCTTCTGTATGCAGTAAGTCATCACCTCCACTCCAGTTTGAGATATCATAGGGATTTAATATGACTATAAACTAACACCAGAACTCATGCTAACGTGGCTAGCAAAGCTAGTGGAGCTAACGTGGCAACATTCTAAACACAACATCATCCACCGAGCCAATTAAAATAAGCTTACCTCGAAGAAAATATGTATCTAGGCTTTTATAAGTCCTCATCTTCTCCACTGTTGTGTAGACTACAGGACGGTTAACATTCACATTATCACACACGTTGTGGTCGGTCGTCATGGAAACGCGTCCTCTCTTAAAATGGCAGCTGCGGGAAACTGTCCCAGATACTCACGTCACATGAAAAGATGTATAGATGCGTTAAAAACGAATACAAATATATATACGTACATATGTCTGAGTCCTGATTGGGAGGTAACGTCCGATTCCGATCGAGTCTGAAACTACGTGATTGAGCCCAATTTCCTATCATGTGATCAGATCTGGACATCCCTAGTTCTTAATATCTGAAAATCGTTCTGTTCTGTTACTAACTGTAACTTAATCTGTGTCGTTACCATCGTGCCCATGCGCTCACGTATCTGGTGCATCTGTCACTTATTGGATCCTCTCTACGAGTATAACTCCCTGTTTGAGAGTTTTATTCTACTAATATATTTTAATTGTGTTATTACATCATTTCTGATTATCTGTTATTAATACTGAACACTGCTACCTGTGTTTACAATCCAAATGACCACCGACGGATAAATACACACAATGCGTTTATGAGAAAAATAATTACCTTGAATATTTGTTCATAGCTCAGAAATTAATGTAGCAGGTTTATATATGTTTAACAAAAAGTTGTAAATATAGGTGTTAAAGTGATTTTACACATTTATTTTTGATAATGTACAACATTTTCTTCTTTTGGCCCGAAAAGATATAAAACTGCGGTCACAATAAAAAAAAAAAAAAATGAACGGAGCTGCTTACGGGACCTGCCATACGAGCCGAGACCGCGATACAAGCACTTTTACTGTAACATTTTAGACTAAAATAACTTTTTAATATTTTATATAGATGACCAAATCCCTAAATCTAACAGTTTCAAACTTGTAAATCCAATCCAAATCCATCTCCGGGTGTAGCTCTCGCTTCACCATTACTCATAAAAAAATGTCCCGTTTGACCCGCAATGCATGCTGGGATATGTCGGCCAACAAAGGACACACCGGACCCAGCCTTCAAATCGTGGAAAAAAGGCTGGATTTATCGGCCGCATTCGAGGGAGTCTTCAAATTGGGACAGGCCTAGTTGTGGCGCCGTGACGGCTGACGAATCCAGCCTTCAAAGTATGTAGACCCTGAATTTGGACACAACCACTATGACCGGAGGATGAGTCTTGAACGCACCCTCAAATTTGCAAACAATGATCTGGCAGCTCTGAAGCGTAAAGAAAAAAGAAAAATTAAATTACAGGAGAAAGTGGACAAACTGAAGGAGTAAGTTCTCGAGCAGCAGAAGGAAATCGATCTTCTGGTTTCACAGAGTTCTGTGATGGAACACAGGCATTCAGACAGTCTGAGAACCATCTATGACCTGGAAGCTGCTCTCACTGCCGAGAGCTCCAGCAAGAAGGAAGCAGAATCCTGTTTGGGTAAGAAGGTGGAGGAGAACTCCAACCTTCAAACTGTTATTGCGCTGACCGAGCAGCAGATTAAAGATCAGACAAACCAGTGGGAGACAGAAAAGTCTCAACTGTTGACTGTTCATGGTGCAGTTGTAAAAGATCTGCAGGCAGCAGCGTCTCAGGTCCAAGCCCATCTGCAACAAGAGAAGGAGGACCACGCCGTAGAAAAGGAGAAGCTGCTTGACACCATTTCTTCTCTGGAGGAGACTCTCCAGAGGAAGGAAGACGAGGGAAAAGCCTGCACAGAGAAACTTCTGGAGAGAATCCAGACTCTGGAACAGCAGGTGAAAATCCTGCAGGAGAAACCAAAAAAGCAAAGCTTTAAGCAAAGATTCATGAGTCTCTTTAAAGGGAAGGAAAAGAACATGACCCAGTCTGATCTCTGAAACTCAGAACCCTCGTCACTACAGACTGGAAACTTCAACAATCATCAATGTCAAGTTAACTTAAAAAGACAAAAAAACAAACAAAAAGATGAATAAATAAAACAAAAAAAGGCAGCACGTGACACTGTTTGCTTCATATTTTTTAACATCCTCACCCCACCCCAATCCCTTTCCCCTTTCCCCTTCCCTCACCCCAACCAACCCCCCCCCCCCACACACACACACACACCCCCTCGATGTATCGCCACCTTAACGTGGTGGAGAGGTTTCAGTACTTCCATGATCCCGTGTCCCTGTGATGTGTCCCTTGGTAGGGTATCACATGACAAAGGGGGTCTGATGAAGAGCGGTTCATAGACTTTGGTCTATGATTCCTGTTGGTATATCATGCTGTATCTGATATGCCTTTGGATTCTCATTGTACTTTTGCATTAATACTTGCATCATGGCTGCAGCTTTGCTTTTTTTTTTTTAAATTTTTTAAATTTAAACACCAAAGAGAAAGAAAACCCATTGCCATGTAAGAAAGAACATATCTTTCAACAGGGGACAGATGGGACAAGAAGAGAGACAAGAAGAGAGAGAAAGGGGAAAGAATAGAGAAAAAATATGATTAATTATAGAGAGAAAACACAAAGTATCTGCTTCAACACCTGCAGAGACACAAAAATAAGAACAGAGAGAACACGGCAACAGCAAACGTTTATGCTAAACAAAGAAAAAAGGATAATTTAACATAAACACACACCTAACTGACCTTGTTAAACACTGTGCTTTAGTGATGTCATAGCCAGATTTAATATATGCAAACACCTGAGTGCAGTGACGCGCTTGTGATTGCAGAATTTCAACATTTAATATTTTAAAAAATAAATAGATAAAATTAAAAATAAATAAATCCTCAGCTACATCCCACATGCCCTGAAGCAGACCGCGAGAGACCGGGGCCCAGGACAACCTAGGAACCCCCAGAGGCAGAGGAGTACCCAGGAGAACAGCGCAGGGCGAACCACGACCCCACCAGACAAGAGCAGCAATGACCACCAGAGCGACCGCCCACAAGCAGAGAACTCCAGGGGCCTGTAGTGACGAGCCCATAGGCCTTGCCGGCAACCAGCCACACCAGGGAGGACCGAGACACGGATCAGGAGATCCCAGGGCTCCCACCCCCTAACAGGGACTCAACCTATCCAGGAGGGACCAGGCCCCATCAAGCAGCCGCCGGGAGCGAGCCAGCACATGCCCCAAACCCCAAGGGCCACCAACGTTCCATCCAGCCGGGGCGCCACCCAGAAGGGGCAGTCCAGCAGGGAGGGAGAGGCAGCCTCCCTGTAGAGGAGCCAAGGGTGCAACAAGAGAGAGGAGCCCGAAGCCCAACATGACACACAGACAAGAACATACATTCATACACTGACACACACTCCCACCCTCATGCACACTCACATACTCTCACACCCACACAGACAAAGACAAAAACAGGAATAGACAGTGGACACTCACATCTGCTCCTCATACACACTCTATACTCCCAGATCTAGGCACCATCACCCAAGAAAGACAACCAGTCCCAGAACCAGGAGTTTCCCCTTCTGCCTTGAGGCGTAGCCAGGGGGGCACCCGGAGCCCCCCAGTCACAGAGCAGCCCACCAGCCCCCTCACACCATGGACGGAAAGCAGCCAACGGGGGTGTAGAGAAGACTCCATACCTCACTCCTTCACTCTAATAAATATTTCAAGGCACATACTGAAATGACTTAATTTATTGTATAGCTTTAAGTGAAAAATGTCAATTTTTGGTGATAGGTTAATATTTTGTATAGCAATTAATGTTTTTCACCCTGTTTAAAGTCAAATGTTTCACTTTTCAATTAGACTAAGATATTATGTAGTTTTAAATGTTTTTTTCCTATCAAAACAACTGATAAACAACCACCTCCTGCACTGATAGAAAAAGAAGACCCGCCAGTCTAATTTGTTGACTAGGCAGGTTCTTATTTTGACTTGCCCCTGACTCCTCCCACGGAACCTGTCGGAAAGTCTAATGGAAGCTTCTGGAAAGCTGCTTTCTCAAAGAAAAGAAATGTTTTTGTCAAGTTTTGTCAAGGTGGGTATAATTTAATTTACATCATGCACACATTTCTAGACTTCAGTTGTTGGTCTGTCTGAAAGAGGGTTGTGTCACTGTGCAACAGAAAATTATTAGCTAAGAAAAAAAAGCTAATCTTTGTATTCAGCATTTTTGTTTCTTTCTCATTTTGTCAGGATCACTGCTGCTGGTGGGTGGTGTGCTGTGTTAATTGTCTTGCAGGGAGTGGCAGCAGGATCATCAGTGGAACCAGGTGTGGATCATTACCCTGCTCAGGAGAGCTGGGTACTTAAGCAGAGGAGGAACAAGAGACAGACGCCAGTTTGTTCCACTAGATTTCGTGGTAACAGAGTGGCCAGTATTATTATACAGACACGAGCAGAATCTGCAGTAGTTTAACCTGCCTTCTCTTCCCTTTGTGCCTAGCCCGCATCCAGGAGCGATTCTCCGGATCTCAGTGCCTCAGCGTGGTTGTGTACCTGCCTATCGAGAGGACTGGCTTCCACACGGATGGTTCTAGAGCCTGGTTGCTGGATCACGCAACCCGCTCTCTCCCCTGGCTCCCTGTCTGTCTCTGGCTCCTCTGGATCCACACCTTCCCGGTCTGCGAGCTGCTGTCACCCCTGCTGGAACGACGCAGGCACGGACAGCACCCGGACCCGGATTACCTACAAGAACCCGGACAGTCTGGATCACCACCCCCGCGGCAGCATCTCTGGATCCCTCCTCACAGCAAGACGCACAAACCGTCACCGTGAGTTTAACGAGCACGATCCCCGCACACCGCAAGCTGGTTCACCGACTGTTCACTAACCTCTCTCTCTCCACACCCAGGACCGTTCCTGTCACAGACGGACCTGTCCTGAGTTCCTCAGACGAGCACAGTTTTCCCAGTTGTTGTATATATTTCACTGTAAATATTAAACACTGTTTCAACTGCAAAGAACTGTTTCCTCGCTCGTGTGTGTGTCTGGTGTTTGGGTCACCCCTGGAGCTCGCAAACAAACCACCTGGTATCAGAACCATGACACATTTAAGTAGTTGGTAAATCTAAAATTAACTTTTGACTTGAAGGAACTGGTCTTTTTTTCCTGTCTGATTTTTTTTTTTTTTCCTTGCTCACACGGTTAAGCACATTGATTTGAATTTTCGGATGCATTTTTTGATTCTCCATTTAGGCTGCTGCAGTCGGTTAGCTTTGTGAAAGACTTCTCAAGCAATATTAGCAACATGACATAAAATAGCACATTGTTTTTTAAGTCCAACAAATGTTCATAGTTATTAGTGAATTAGGCCAGGTATCTGACGAAACAGACATATTTTCCAACAGAGAGATTAAGTTTGCTAAAAACAATTCTTTGTGTGTTTCTAATATAGTGTGGAAATACATTGCAGTTCATATTCTTTTGAATTAATTGGCATCCTTTCTTATTTAGTGCAACGTCATTGATGCAATAGAGAAGAAGCCATCCGTCTTCTCATCATTTACCTTGGTGAAAAAGATCTCTTCAAACACTTTCATGTAAGTTACAATGCATTGTATTTTTGTATTTAATTTTTGCACTTTTGAAATGAATGTTTTCTATTAACCAATATCTTGTCTTGATAACTGTACTGTATAGGCCCCAGCCTGCTTACATACATTCAAAGATAGACAGAGACAATAGTATTATTACATTTGGATATTTTAGCTAAAAATTGTGACAAACATTTGTGTATGATTTTAAAGGGCAACAAGGAGTTTGAAGAGAATCTCCACAACATGGAGACGACCATTCCAAAACTAGAACTGCAGCCATTGTCACTGAGGGGTCTAGGGTGATTCAAGACAACATACCAAGGTGCTGGTTGTCATATATATGCTGAATTTCACTTACAAAAAGCAACTCAAGTTCACCTTTGCAGTTTTTCAGAAGTGCTTTCTGAAGCTAGACACTATGAAAACTAGCCCAAAGATTCTTCAGCTGAAAAGCAGCATTTTCTGAGTTTGAAATTGTGATATATTTCTAGACTTGTTCTAAAAGAATTGTGTGTTTTTTATAATTCTATTTCAGTCTAGTTAATTCTATTCTTAATGAAAATATTAGTTCTTAATGAAGCACCATTCTATATGTATTTTTAGAAAGTCAGAAAGTAGCTATTGTCAATACAAATGTCAATCCACCAAGACATACTTTTTTTTTTTAAATTAGGGAAAGTCAGATATTAGCTATTATCAACTCAAATGTTTATCAGTAATGAAACACTTTTAGGAAACTCAGGAGCCAGTTTGTCAGGTTCACTCTAGTGAAAATGGAGCTCAACAATACTGCCATTCTTATTGTCTTTAAAAGTAGTTAAAAAGAATAACTGCAGCGGCTCTGCTGTGGTAATGTATCTATGGTAACTTATGGACATAATCACAAACAAATTTGATTAAAATATAATTAGTTTAGCTTTTAAAACAAAGGTGTTATTAAGGCCTTTTTTTTTCTAAGGAGGGAAGAACTATTGAGCTTTATTACCTTTAATTAATGTATTTGTTTCACTTATTGTAGAGTCACACATTCTGTAGATTCTGTAAGGATAATAGATTTGACCATATTTAGAATGTTCAGATTCACTTTCAAGAGTTGTTTGTGAAAGAGTATAAAATAATTGTACACACTGGATTTGGGATTTACCTGACACTTTTTTGTGAAGAGTTTACAAAAGTTGAAAGTTGTGCAGTCTGTTACATGCATAATAAAGTTTTTGTAAATTTTGGAGCTTGTTTGAAATAATTTCTTGTATTGATGTAATAATACAAAAACGCTTTGTATTTGTAAAATGTTCTGTGAAGTCAGCCTAAGAATCTTTTTTGCAACAACAAAAAAATAATCTATCCGTGTAAAGAAAATCAAGGTAACTTTTCTGCGTCAAACTTTTTGGGCAGTTTCAGTAGGAGGGAAATTATCCATGTGTAGTATAAATGTTTCACTTGATGCGAGTTAATTTTGTCAACTCAGAAAAGTTTAATTTGTTTTAGATCTACTCAATAATTTACAACACAGACATACATTTTTAAGTTACTTGTACAATAATTTATGTTGAATCCATTGCTTCTTTTACAAAGGCTTCAATGTAAATTAATGTGCAATAACATAAAAATGTATGCTTGTGTGGTTAATTATTGTGTTGTTCCTGAGTAAATAAACAACGTGCCTATAGTAAAATTCAACTTATTCACATTGAAATAATTCAGCTGGCTGAGGTCAATTTCAAACCTACTGAAACTACGCAAAAAAGTTTACGCAGAAAGTTACCTTAATTTTTTAAACTGGATCAAGGTTTTTTTTTTAGAGTGCATTCAAATGTACTGATGGTGCGTGATGTACTAAAATGCAATTAAAAGATAAAAGAATTGGGGGTTGGGTCACCCGGGAACATCCCTCCATCAGGAGACAGCCCCCACCCCCAGAGCCCCCCCCCCCAGAGCCCCCACCCCCAGAGCCCCCACCCCCAGAGCCCCCATCCCCAGAGCCCCACACATGAGTGTGTAGTTGTGGCTGTTTGTGAAATGGACGTGTCTAAGGTGTGGATTAGCTTTTATTTCTTATTACGTCCGTTTTAGTCCTCCATACTTTTCAACATCTGACATGTTGTTTCCTTTCTGCTGAAAATAAAACAAAAAAAATCAAGAAAATAAACAATTTGCACCACTTTGTCTTCACATCACGTCTTTAAGACATACAGAAATGTCTTAGTTAGAAAAAACTGTTTTAACCTCAGTTTTACTAAAAAACTTTTAATGAATTCTTTGCACATTCTATGATGTTGTTTTTGATTCCTCCATATGTCTCATTTGCTAATAATTATTCAGCTTCTCTCTTACGTCTGAATGTCGAAGTCTCCGAGAATCTGAGCTGAATCATCAGCTTTGTTTCAGAGACTCAAGGTGGATCATTCGGGTATCCTAATGACCCAAAAAGACTCAGGCATGAAGATTCATGATTCTTTCCTTCCTCTGACAGTAGCTACGTTTACATGCGCCAAATTTCCCCGATCTGATTAAAATCTTGGTCGATCTGAATTCCCAAATCCCTGTTCACATGGACACTAACTGAAATGATCTGATCATGCCATGAGTACACATGCACCAAGCACTCAATCAGGTTAAATGAGTTGAGCATGCGCACAGCGAGTTGTCTTTCCGGGGGAAAGTAAACAAACTCCGTCCTTTCTGCACGTCTTTCCCGCCCCATCGTGTGCTCGAGCTGACTCACGTTATCCCCAATATGGACCTTCTGCAGGTGATTACCTTTATGTTTGGGTTTTTACTGGTCGCATTAACCAAGCTAGAGGCTGAATACATATTACTACTGCTCCTCCACCACAGGAGAGGAGAGCAGGATGACAGGATGACTGCACCAGCAGACCACTTCTGTTTACCTCCCGCCATGTTTTCTACTTGGGTCTGTGAAAGTGGAAAGACGTCACGCTGAAGTTGTACGCATGCGCAGTGGGCTCTTTTCACCCTTTCATTCTGAATGGGTGTATACATGCACGTCTATCTGAATGAAGATCGGACAAAACCACCCCTCTAGATCGGAAGTAAATTTCATTCTGATCAGGCTGCATCGGATCAAAACATTCTGATTGACATGTTTACATGACGTCTTTTTTTTCCGATTGGGCGTTTATTACGATTAAATGTGCCCATGTAAACGTAGCTAGTGACATCTTCATAATTAGTGGAAAATAGATTCTTTTGAATGTGCATTTTTTAAGCCTGAATTTGTTCTGGAGGTTTCAGGTCACTAAACTCTACAGTACAACATGAACTGCTGTGAAATTACTTTGACTTGCTGAAAACAAAACTCCTTATATTAGGGAGCTTCTAATATAATAATACATTTTATCTATAATGCACTTTACATTTCAAAGAAATCTCAGAGTGCTACAACATGTAGAAATAGCAATACTAACAAATGGACAGGATACATATCAATAAACAATAAAATACTGTAGCACATAAAAACAGTGAAAAAAGCATATTTAAACCCTAAAAGGCCCCTTTGAACAAAAATGTTTTAAGGCCTATTTTAAAAGCCTCTACACTCTGGGGAGCCCTCAGGGACTCAGGGAGGACATTCCAGAGGTGAGGGGCAACTGCCTGAAAGGCCCTGTCTCCCATTGTGGAGAGCTTGGTCCTGGGTTGTGGAGGCAGTGGGTGGAGGTGGAGCCTTGAAGTGGTGTGTGGAATAAGGAGCTCGCTCAGGAAGGCCGGGGCTGAACCATAGATCCACTGTCAAGAGACAGAGTTTATACTGAATTCTGAAATGAACGGGCAGCCAATGGAGGACAGGGGTGATGTGGTTGAATTTGCGCCTCCTCGTCAGGATCCTGGCCGCACAGTTCTGAATGTGTTGGAGTCTCTGCAGGCTCTTACCAGGGATCCTGACGATGTGGGCATTAAAATAGTCCAGCCTGGAGGAGACAAAGGCATGTACCAGTCTCTAAAATGTCCCCACATTAGTCACGGGGCCTCACATTGGTGTTGATAAACTTCTAAACAAGTTGAGTCAAAAAAGTGAGATTTGAGACAAATTTTGTGAAGTGTTGGAGACGAGTGAAACTAAGTTGGGATTGATTTGAGACTAACAAGAGAGAAAAACAGATTGTGATTAAATTAAAAAAATGTTTAAGACACTTTGTAACTAAACTGGAACAAGACAGTTTGCACAAATGTTGCATGTTTATTTGATTATTATTTATTTGACACACTTCAAAGCGTAAAAAGTGCCACTCGAGTGTAAATGTTTAAAGTTTTTCTGTCTCCAGAAAACTCAGTGAAATACAAACGCAACTTCTCAAATTGTTACAAATGGACATGAAGTAAGTTTTTACATGTACATCTTTGGAGTCTGTAATAAATAATGAAAAACAATTGTTCTATTAACTGCATGTGGGCTGAACAATAACTGTGTATAATAACTTGTTAGCAAACAGCACCTAAAAGGATTGTTTGTGTCACTCTGCAGGATGATTATGGTAAAATATGAATCCTGCTTGTGTGTCACAACAGCTCTTTAGAAAGCAAATAAAGTGTAGTTCATCCTCATAAGTACAATACAACTCAGAGTTTTACTGCAACGGTCATGTTTCAAGAACAGAAACATCTTTTAACAAGAGAAAACTGAAATTATTTTCAAACTGTCCTTTAAAAAGTCCTGACGAGGTAGAAAGGTCGGAGGAACAGAAGAGCTCGTCAGACAGAATCACTGTTTCCTCAGCCAAGAAATGAAACATTTATTCTAAAGTATATCTTATAGATGACACAGTATCCAGTATATGAGGTGAGTGTTTGAAATAAGCCAGAGAAAGTAACCTTGAAGGTAAAATACATGCTACTTGACAGGAAGAGGTAAAACTTCACTCGAGGGGCCAATTTGGGCTCTCGACCTTTTATCATACCGTATTCCAGCTCTCCAGTGAGCACAGGAAAGGCATTACATTTATACTTATTTTAATGGGAGGCTGCCAAAAGTTTCCAGGCATTCACAATATTTTGAATTATTCTGAAAGAGTTTGTTTTACTTTTCTGGAAAGTTCTGCTCAACATATTTTCTGTTCCTGCTTTAGAAACGTGTTGATCAAAATTATTCTAGAAATGTTTTTTGTGTGTATATACTGTATGTTTATATAAATACAGTGGGGCAAAAAAGTATTTAGTCAGCCACCAATTGTGTAAGTTCTCCCACTTAAAAAGATCAGAGAGGCCTGTAATTTTCATCATAGGTATACCTCAACTATGAGAGACAAAATGAGGAAAAAAAATCCAGAAAATCACATTGTCTGATTTTTAAAGAATTTATTTGCAAATTATGGTGGAAAATAAGTATTTGGTCACCTACAAACAAGTAAGATTTCTGGCTTTCACAGACCTGTAACTTCTTTATGAGGCTCCTCGGTCCTCCACTCGTTACCTGTATTAATGGCACCTGTGTGAACTCGTTATCAGTATAAAAGACACCTGTCCACAACCTCAAACAGTCACGCTCCAAACTCCACTATGGCCAAGACCAAAGAGCTGTCAAAGGACACCAGAAACAAAATTGTAGACCTTCACCAGGCTGGGAAGACTGAATCTGCAATAGGTAAGCAGCTTGGTGTGAAGAAATCAACTGTGGGAGCAATTATTAGAAAATGGAAGACATACAAGACCACTGATAATCTCCCTCGATCTGGGGCTCCACGCAAGATCTCACCCCGTGGGGTCAAAATGATCACAAGAACGGTGAGCAAAAATCCCAGAACCACACGGAGGGACCTAGTGAATGACCTGCAGAGAGCTGGGACCAAAGTAACAAAGGCTACCATCAGTAACACACTACGCCGCCAGGGACTCAAATCCTGCAGTGCCAGACGTGTCCCCCTGCTGAAGCCAGGACACGTCCAGGCCCGTCTGCGGTTTGCTAGAGAGCATTTGGATGATCCAGAAGAGGATTGGGAGAACATCATATGGTCAGATGAAACCAAAATAGAACTTTTTGGTAGAAACTCAACTTGTCGTGTTTGGAGGGGAAAGAATGCTGAGTTGGATCCAAAGAACACCATACCTACTGTAAAGCATGGGGGTGGAAACATCATGCTTTGGGGCTGTTTTTCTGCAAGGGGACCAGGACGACTGATCCGTGTAAAGGAAAGAATGAATGGGGCCATGTATCGTAAGATTTTGAGTGAAAACCTCCTTCCATCAGCAAGGGCATTGAAAATGAGACGTGGCTGGGTCTTTCAGCATGACAATGATCCCAAACACACCGCCCGGGCAACGAAGGAGTGGCTTCGTAAGAAGCATTTCAAGGTCCTGGAGTGGCCTAGCCAGTCTCCAGATCTCAACCCCATAGAAAATCTCTGGAGGGAGTTGAAAGTCCGTGTTGCCCAGCATCAGCCCCAAAACATCACTGCTCTAGAGGAGATCTGCATGGAGGAATGGGCCAAAATACCAGCAACAGTGTGTGAAAACCTTGTGAAGACTTACAGAAAACGTTTGACCTCTGTCATTGCCAACAAAGGCTATATAACAAAGTATTGAGATTAACTTTTGTTATTGACCAAATACTTATTTTCCACCATAATTTGCAAATAAATTCTTTAAAAATCAGACAATGTGATATTCTGGATTTTTTTTCCTCATTTTGTCTCTCATAGTTGAGGTATACCTATGATGAAAATTACAGGCCTCTCTGATCTTTTTAAGTGGGAGAACTTACACAATTGGTGGCTGACTAAATACTTTTTTGCCCCACTGTATATACTGTATATCAGATCTGATTGAATTTCTCCCAAGCTTAATATATTTCCATTTTATCTAAATTGGATGTCACAAATCTCTTTTACTCTGAGAATACAGTTAAAATCTTTAAATATTACATACAGTACATGAAGACAGAACACAGAGACTTGATCTCAACATGGTGGATTCAGCCAAGAATTACACAAGAAAACACTCAAATAGAAATATACTCAATCTTTCATTTTATTACAAGAGGAAATCTGATGCAACTCTCCACCACAACACTCTGCAGTGATCAGATCACCGTGCACAACCGTTGTTTTCTATACCTCAGCTAAGCTAAGCATCAGACAGCCTCACTGGGTTCATTGTGATGTTAACCTCATTAAATCACAATGCAGCACAAGTCTGAATGAGATGTTAGTTTATGCAAATTTTTTACAGAAAATAATGAAATTAATGAACTAAAGTACGCCTCTTTCTTTTTTAGGTTTTAAATATTATAATTTTAAAATGAAACAGTCTTAAAATTAGGAAAACCTAACTGCAGAGGGCTGTATGGTGGTGCAGTGGGTCGCAGTGTTGCCTTGCAGTAAGAAGCTCCTGGGTTCAAAACCAACCAGGATTTTTCTGCATGGAGTTTGCATGTGTAGGTTTTCTCTGAGGACTCCGGGTTCCTGCTCGATAATTTAACTTGCAAGTTTAAAGTGCTCCTATCTGGGTGTGTGAGTGGTTGTTTGTCTCTGTGTCTCTGTGATGGATTGGTGACATGTCCAGGTGTAACCCTGTCTTTCACCCAATGACTGCTGGAGATACACACCAGCTCCCCACGACCCTGAACAGGAACAGGTGAGTAAAGAAAACAAAATAACTGTAAACTGCAGATGTGATATAGTTTTATTTTATCAGACTTTATGATGACGTTTCTTAAGTGTGTGAGTACACAAGTCCAAACAAGTTTACATACTAAAAAACGTTCCAGGAGAGACGTTTTACAGTCAAACGTAAACAAACATGGAGTTGTAGCAGATTCTGATATTTTATGTTTGGTAAATGTACCAGATCAATATTCTGCAGCGATGAGCTCATGATGAGCAGATAACGAGACAGAGGACTACATGAGGCGGCAGGACAACATAGTCCGCTTCATGCTTTTAGCGCGATCTCGGTCCGGTTGCGTTTACATGCAATCAAACTGCACCCGAGTTTCAGTCGAACCAAAACCTACGTTTAGAGTTCGTCTGGTCGCCTGGTCTGGATTAGAGTTCGGTCGCGTCCGGATCAGAGTTCGGTCCGGATCAGAGTTCGGTCGCCTGGTCCGGATCAGAGTTCGGTCGCCTGGTCCGGATCAGAGTTCGGTCGCGTCCGGATCAGAGTTCGGTCGTCTGGTCCGGATCAGACTTCGGTCCGGATCAGAGTTCGGTCGCGTCCGGATCAGAGTTCGGTCGCCTGGTCTGGATCAGAGTTCGGTCACCTGGTCCGGATCAGAGTTCGGTCACCTGGTCCGGATCAGAGTTCGGTCGCCTGGTCCGGATCAGAGTTCGGTCGCGTCCGGCTCAGAGTTCGGTCGCCTGGTCCGGATCAGAGTTCGGTCACCTGGTCCGGATCAGAGTTCGGTCGCGTCCGGATCAGAGTTCGGTCGCGTCCGGATCAGAGTTCGGTCGCCTGGTCCGGATCAGAGTTCGGTCGCGTCCGGATCAGAGTTCGGTCGCGTCCGGATCAGAGTTCGGTTGTCTGGTCCGGATCAGACTTCGGTCCGGATCAGAGTTCGGTCGTCTGGTCCGGATCAGAGTTCGGTCGCGTCCGGATCAGAGTTCGGTCGCCTGGTCTGGATCAGAGTTCGGTCGCCTGGTCCGGAGCAGAGTTCGGTCGCGTCCGGATCAGAGTTCGGTCGCGTCCGGATCAGAGTTCGGTCGCGTCCGGATCAGAGTTCGGTCGCGTCCGGATCAGAGTTCGGTCGCCTGGTCCGGATCAGAGTTCGGTCGCCTGGTCTGGATCAGAGTTCGGTCGCGTCCGGATCAGAGTTCGGTCCGGATCAGAGTTCGGTCGCCTGGTCCGGATCAGAGTTCGGTCGCCTGGTCCGGATCAGAGTTCGGTCGCCTGGTCCGGATCAGAGTTCGGTCATCTGGTCCGGATCAGAGTTCGGTCGTCTGGTCCGGATCAGAGTTCGGTCGCGTCCGGATCAGAGTTCGGTCGCGTCCGGATCAGAGTTCGGTCGCCTGGTCCGGATCAGAGTTCGGTCGCCTGGTCTGGATTAGAGTTCGGTCGCGTCCGGATCAGAGTTCGGTCGCCTGGTCCGGATTAGAGTTCGGTCGCGTCCGGATCAGAGTTCGGTCGCCTGGTCTGGATCAGAGTTCGGTCACCTGGTCCGGATCAGAGTTCGGTCACCTGGTCCGGATCAGAGTTCGGTCGCGTCCGGATCAGAGTTCGGTCCGGATCAGAGTTCGGTCGCCTGGTCCGGATCAGAGTTCGGTCACCTGGTCCGGATCAGAGTTCGGTCACCTGGTCTGGATTAGAGTTCGGTCGCGTCCGGATCAGAGTTCGGTCGCCTGGTCCGGATCAGAGTTCGGTCGCCTGGTCCGGATCAGAGTTCGGTCGCGTCCGGATCAGAGTTCGGTCGCCTGGTCCGGATCAGAGTTCGGTCGCGTCCGGATCAGAGTTCGGTCGTCTGGTCCGGATCAGACTTCGGTCCGGATCAGAGTTCGGTCGTCTGGTCCGGATCAGAGTTCGGTCGCGTCCGGATCAGAGTTCGGTCGCCTGGTCCGGATCATAGTTCGGTCGCCTGGTCCGGATCAGAGTTCGGTCGCCTGGTCCGGATCAGAGTTCAGTCGCCTGGTCCGGATCAGAGTTCGGTCCGGATCAGAGTTCGGTCGCCTGGTCCGGACCAGAGTTCGGTTGCGTCCGGATCAGAGTTCGGTCCGGATCAGAGTTCGGTCGCGTCAGGATCAGAGTTCGGTTGTCTGGTCTGGATCAGAGTTCGGTCGCCTGGTCCAGACCAGAGTTGCCTGGTCCTGGTTACACCTCTCCAAACAAACTGGACTTTCTGTGCAAATGAACTAGAGTTTGATTCAAGTGGACTAAACAGGACTGGTGTGAACTGTTTGTGAACTCTCTCTCACTGCTGGATGACAGAATCAGACATATTTGGTCCTAGACATGTGACACTTCCAACAGTTGCTTCTTTGAGGCAGTGGTGTCTTCAGAATTTGGGGTGCCAGATGGGGCCACTGAAAATCTTGGGTTGGTACAAACCAAATGGCTTGACTGAATTTCGAGAATTCTCTTAAACTGCTGCAGTAGAGGAGTCTAAAACTATGATGTGAGTTAAGGAATGACCTACTGATATTTTTTGTATTTTTGTAAATAAATATGTTCTAAATGATTCATCTATGTAATACAGGATATTAGTTAGAAGCATATTGTGCAACCAGCTACGGGGGGGGGGGGTGCTGCACCCCTTGATAACGCCACTGCTCTGAGGTCATTGTTGACGTCTTCATCACATACATCTGAATTACTTCAAATCAGCAAAATGCCAAAACATCTGATGTTTCAAAGTCGCTCACGCTCAGTGATGATCATGATCATAACTACATAACTTCCATTCTTCAGGGAGTAGATTTATCTGGGGTTTTATTAAACGGATGGTAAAGTGTGTAAAGTTTTGTAGTTCATTAAAAGTAGAAAAACATGTTTNTGATCCGGTCGCGTCCGGATCAGAGTTCGGTCGCGTCCGGATCAGAGTTCGGTCGCCTGGTCCTGATCAGAGTTCGGTCACCTGGTCCGGATCAGAGTTCGGTCACCTGGTCCGGATTAGAGTTCGGTCGCGTCCGGATCAGAGTTCGGTCGCCTGGTCCGGATCAGAGTTTGGTCGCGTCCGGATCAGAGTTCGGTCGCCTGGTCCGGATCAGAGTTCGGTCGCGTCCGGATCAGAGTTCGGTCATCTGGTCCGGATCAGAGTTCGGTCGCCTGGTCCGGATCAGAGTTCGGTCGCGTCCGGATCAGAGTTCGGTCGCGTCCGGATCAGAGTTCGGTCGCATCCGGATCAGAGTTCGGTCGCCTGGTCCGGATCAGAGTTCGGTCGCCTGGTCCGGATCAGAGTTTGGTCGCGTCCGGATCAGAGTTCGGTTGCCTGGTGCGGATCAGAGTTCGGTCGCGTCCGGATCAGAGTTCGGTCGCCTGGTCCGGATCAGAGTTCGGTCACCTGGTCCGGATCAGAGTTCGGTCACCTGGTCCGGATTAGAGTTCGGTCGCGTCCGGATCAGAGTTCGGTCGCCTGGTCCGGATCAGAGTTCGGTCGCGTCCGGATCAGAGTTCGGTCGCATCCGGATCAGAGTTCGGTCGCCTGGTCCGGATCAGAGTTCGGTCGCGTCCGGATCAGAGTTCGGTCGCCTGGTCCGGATCAGAGTTCGGTCGCGTCCGGATCAGAGTTCGGTCGTCTGGTCCGGATCAGACTTCGGTCCGGATCAGAGTTCGGTCGTCTGGTCCGGATCAGAGTTCGGTCGCGTCCGGATCAGAGTTCGGTCGCCTGGTCTGGATCAGAGTTCGGTCGCCTGGTCCGGATCAGAGTTCGGTCGCGTCCGGATCAGAGTTCGGTCGCGTCCGGATCAGAGTTCGGTCGTCTGGTCCGGATCAGACTTCGGTCCGGATCAGAGTTCGGTCGTCTGGTCCGGATCAGAGTTCGGTCGCGTCCGGATCAGAGTTCGGTTGCCTGGTCCGGATCAGAGTTCGGTCGCGTCCGGATCAGAGTTCGGTCATCTGGTCCGGATCAGAGTTCGGTCGCCTGGTCCGGATCAGAGTTCGGTCGCCTGGTCCGGATCAGAGTTCGGTCGCGTCCGGATCAGAGTTCGGTCGCCTGGTCCGGATCAGAGTTCGGTCGCGTCCGGATCAGAGTTCGGTCGCGTCCGGATCAGAGTTCGGTCGCGTCCGGATCAGAGTTCGGTCGCATCCGGATCAGAGTTCGGTCGCCTGGTCCGGATCAGAGTTCGGTCGCGTCCGGATCAGAGTTCGGTCGCCTGGTCCGGATCAGAGTTCGGTCGCGTCCGGATCAGAGTTCGGTCGCGTCCGGATCAGAGTTCGGTCGCCTGGTCCGGATCAGAGTTCGGTCGCCTGGTCCGGATCAGAGTTCGGTCGTCTGGTCTGGATCAGAGTTCGGTCGCGTCCGGATCAGAGTTCGGTCGCCTGGTCCGGATCAGAGTTCAGTCGCCTGGTCCGGATCAGAGTTCGGTCGCGTCCGGATCAGAGTTCGGTCCGGATCAGAGTTCGGTCGCCTGGTCCGGACCAGAGTTCGGTCGCCTGGTCCGGATCAGAGTTCGGTCGCGTCCGGATCAGAGTTCGGTTGTCTGGTCTGGATCAGAGTTCGGTCGCCTGGTCCAGACCAGAGTTGCCTGGTCCTGGTTACACCTCCCCAAACGAACCGGACTTTCTGTGCAAATGAACTAGAGTTTGATTCAAGTGGACTAAACAGGACTGGTGTGAACTGTTTGTGAACTCTCTCTCACTGCTGGATGACAGAATCAGACATATTTGGTCCTAGACATGTGACACTTCCAACAGTTGCTTCTTTGAGGCAGTGGTGTCTTCAGAATTTGGGGTGCCAGATGGGGCCACTGAAAATCTTGGGTTGGTACAAACCAAATGGCTTGACTGAATTTCGAGAATTCTCTTAAACTGCTGCAGTAGAGGAGTCTAAAACTATGATGTGAGTTAAGGAATGACCTACTGATATTTTTTGTATTTTTGTAAATAAATATGTTTTAAATGATTCATCTATGTAATACAGGATATTAGTTAGAAGCATATTGTGCAACCAGCTACGGGGGGGGGGGGTGCTGCACCCCTTGATAACGCCACTGCTCTGAGGTCATTGTTGACGTCTTCATCACATACATCTGAATTACTTCAAATCAGCAAAATGCCAAAACATCTGATGTTTCAAAGTCGCTCACGCTCAGTGATGATCATGATCATAACTACATAACTTCCATTCTTCAGGGAGTAGATTTATCTGGGGTTTTATTAAACGGATGGTAAAGTGTGTAAAGTTTTGTAGTTCATTAAAAGTAGAAAAACATGTTTTTTGTATAAGTGTACTCACCTTCCTAGTACTTTGATGGTTAAAGAGACTGATAGAGCTCCAAGAAGGCCTCCGATGGCAAATATAGACACTGTGACAGACCAGAGAAGAGTGGCTGTCTGTGCTGGAACAGGCTGCCCGTATCTCTCTATCCAGGTCTTATTATAGAAAGCTTTAATATACTGCAAAACAAGAGACATAAGCAGAAAAAGATGTCCTTCAGCTCATATCATAACTAAACACTGTCAATTATTATAAATCTGTCTGTCTACAACAATGAGTCAGACCTACTTGTAATCATTTGTATGGTTTAATAAATATTTCAGACTTTTTGAAGGTCTTTCTGAAAGGCTGTTTTTAAAAGCTGAGAACATATAGACGTTATCTGAATGTCATCAAACAGGAAGAATCCAGCAAAGACCTGAAGGATGAAGCATCATTCTGTTAATCAGTCAATATTCTCTTTGTCAAACTGTTTTATCAGCTAAAGTAATGAGAACAAATTATGACAGGCTGCTATTTAAAACTGGTTCTTTACTAATTTTAAGTCATATTACAACACAACACTGATGTATTTTTATTTTTGGGGGACGGCAGAAGCTGTTTTTATTTCTGAACAACTTGATAAACTAAAAAAAACACACCCAAAGTTTAAAGAAATATGTTAAAAGATGCTGAAAAACCTTAAAAACTATAACTCAGTTCCAGTTTTAAGTCTTTAAAGATTACAAGAAACTCTGATGCAGTGAAAGGAAATAATAAAGAAATGAGAAAAGGCTCAAGACTTTTGCTTAATCCTTTATCTAGTCTCATGTTATACACACTGACATTATTTTATTTTATTAGGTCTAAAGAAAAATGACATCAAAAGAAAATCAAACTAAAAGTAACTATTGTTACTGTTTGGTGCATTTAATTTAATAAAGACTAATTAAATAAGTTAATATGTGATCAATTATAAAAACTTAAAAAACAAAGATCTGATCAAATTTGTGTTTTAGAGTAAAATAAGTCAACAACACAAGTGAAAACTAGAATTCACCCAGAGACCTAATTTCTTAATCCAGATGCTGATCCAAATCACTCCAATCTACATATATAATTATTCCATGCCGTTCCAGGCTTCATTAAACATTAATTTATCTTATTAAAAAGCAAACAACTAATTAACTAATAACACTAATGAAAACACAAACTTCTTGACTGAAGCAGTAAGTGTCATTGGTGACTACGTCAAACAATTCTCATTCAGACTGAAGTTTTCTCATGTGGAAGTTTTTATAGTTCTTTAAACCTTTCACTTTATTATTTTGACACTATTTCATGTCCTAAACTGCAGCACAGCTAAAGTTTGTAGAAAACAAACTAACTTTTTATGTCAGCTCTGGCTGTGCAGTAAAAGCTGTGCTTGCAAGCATCGCGCATAACAATTTTTGACGTTGTCAAAGTCACCTTTAATGTTACTGAAGAGACAGATTTGTAAAATCGCCTCATTTTTTTCAAGGAAAAGATGACAGGAGACGTTTTGTACAGGTTTTTAATCCTTCTAGGGACAAAATAATGCTCCTAACCAACATACACGTTGCTCTGTTGGCTATTTGCTGACCTAAGATGTTTATAAGTGACCAGCTTCATCTCCTCTGTACTTTCATACAATCACCACTTTGTTATCAAACTAACTGGTTTTTGGAGGGAAATAACCTTCATTGTGTTTGTGTGCACACTGACTGCAGGTCACTGATCATCTCTCCTCCTTCCTCCCCACCCAACTGTAACCTTTCTCTGAGTAGATGCATTTTCACTTTAATTCTCACACGGTGATACTCAGGGGCGTGTCCAGGGGCGTGTCCGGGGGGGGGGGGGG
>SSNP01000170.1:205053-227003 GCA_006937955.1 Pachypanchax playfairii | reverse complement strand
AATGTCTTGAACAGTTTTCCCATGTTAGGAGCATTTTGGATTTTGTTTTGGTAAAAAGCTATCTTGGCAGCCTTTAAGCAGGATGTGAAGCTAGAGAGCTTTTGCTGGTATTCGGACAAGTTAGAGAGATTTTTGGATTTGCGCCATTTCCATTCAGCTGCTCTCAGACCAGCTCTGTGATCCCTCAGAGTCTCTGTGAGCCACGGACTAGGACGCTGCCGGGCGGCCAGCTTTGACACACGAGGGCAGACTTCGTCCAGAGAAGAAGCTAGTGAGGAGCAGAGCGTCTCTGTTGCGTCATTTACAGACAGAGTTGAGAGCACCGAGTAGGAAGGGAGGGAGGAGCAGACATGCTCCGATAGCTGCGAGGGAGTGAGAGATTGAAGGTTTCTGCGGTAGGAGACAGTCTTTACTTTTGCGTTAGGTACGTAAGGGATGGAGATGCGGAATTTAATCAGGAAGTGGTCTTTTGATGTAACTGAAGCTAATAGCGTTAGCTAACAGTGTACCAGTAGAGAAGAACCTCATTCTATGCCGCCAATCCGCTGCAGGGAGAACTATCGGCTCCAAACGATACGGATCAGAGCTGTTCGTCTCATCCAAATATTCCTCCATTTCACCTGTCCCTGTCTGGCACGTGGCAGTCAGAGTGACATGTCAATCACAGCACAGAATGCCACGCCTCCTTAGTCCTCCAGTCACTCCCATTTATCATGTTAGACTGTATCCGGTGAGGGGGGGTAAGTTATACTTTAAATAAGACATAACAGTGAAGTAAATTGACAAACAGACAGGTGAAAGACAAGAACTAATCAGACTGTGAGTGGGTTGACAAGAGGAAACACACACTAAACTAAAGTGAGACCAACTAGGCATGGAAATAATTTAATCTAAACACAAACACTAGTAAGAAAGGAAACTAACTCAGAAAGTTGTCATGAACAAAACCAAACTAACACAAGAAAACACTGAAAGTTTGGGGAAACAGAGAACACAGGTAGACGGATGACACGAGGAGGGAACAATACATAACACCAGTAGACAGTTTTCCACATAAATCAGGATGTGCAGATTTCCAATAATAAAGTCTCAAATATGCATATTTATGGAGTCTCGCTGCACAATTTTAAGGAAGGCGAATTGACCGAAAGTGACAAAAATGTAAAATGGGAGATGTAATCAAAGCAAAACCCTGGTAGAAAGTAGAGAATCAGATCAAAAATCTGTGTTTTTTGAGTGTTTGTCTTTTTCTGAAGGAGAAACTGACTCAGCAGAAGAGGTGATGTGAAGGGTTAGGGTTTTGTTGTGCACAGCTGCATGTTTGAGCAGAAATCAGTTCCGTAGGTTTTAAATTCAGCAGCTCAAACACAGTCAGTCTCAGTGTCATTGTGGATGCAAACAAATGTTACAGGTAAACAAATCAGAGCAGAAGAAGGAGAGAAAGAGAAAGAAAAGAAACCAAACTCCACTGAGAAATCTGTCATGGACTTACTGATGTCAGATCCTGACACATGACTCCAGTGGCTGATTATCTGCTTTTTATGAGGTGTAAATACTATGACTAAAATGAACTATAGGCGCACGCAAGTGTGTTTTTTTATTGAAAGCTGTAAAAAAACATTCAGGAAAGAGGATTTCCACATTATTCTTTATGTTTATTACTGCCTTTTTTCTGTTGAGTATTTAATTACAGGTCATGTTGTTCATTATGAAAATGTGTTTAACTCAAGTGTAGCTACACAGATAAATCCAGCTGATTGAGTCAGAACATCTAGATTTGGTCCTTGTTGGACTGTGAGCATTTGGATAGGAACTAATGTGATGGTGTACATCTAATGGGACACATTAAGAGGACGGACACCTCCATGTTAACAGTAGCAACGGAGCATGTTAATAAAGCTTCAGTTACAAGGCTACACATGCCTCCTTTATTCATAAATGCATGTCCACACATTAGAGTACATGGTGTCAGAAGCCAAGAAGCCCGTCTCAGGCAGAGATCGGAAGACGAGTTCGGGGAGAAGCGGCAGTCTTACCGCAAGCCGAAGCGAGAGGCTAACTAAGTTCTACCGGCCAAGTTAACGGCGCAAACGAGAGGTCCGGAGAACAACGCAAAAATGATAGATTCCCTGTTTTCAATCAACCCACATGAAAACTTTGATTTCGGCGACTACTCGTCATAGCCCAACTGGATTCGCCGTTTCGAAAAGTTTCGTATTGTGGCGGGACTAGATGAACGCTATCAAGTAAACGCTTTGGTGTGCACGATGGGCGACAGAACAGATGATATTTTGAGCACGCTCGGGTTGAAAGAGGATGAGCTTAAAAAGTACAAGTGTGTGAAAGAAGCCTTCGATAATCACTTTATAGGCAAACACAACATAATATATGAGAGAGCGCGCTTTAACAAAAGATGTCAAGAACTGGGGGAATCAGCTGAGTCCTTCATTGCTTCAGTCTACAAGTTAGCAGAAAACTGCCAGTATGGATCTCTGCAGGACGAAATGATAAGAGACATGGCTGGTTCCTTAGATAGAAAATGTTTTATTATTAATTGATTGATTTTTCTGTGAAGTGCCTTGAAATGACTTTGTCATGAACTGGCGCTTTATAAATAAATAAACTTGAAACTTGAAACTAGATAGGCTAGTGGTGGGCATACAGTACCAGGGCCTGTCGGAAAAACAGCAGATGGATAGTGGATTAACACTGGAAAAGGCAGTGCTACAGATAAGACAGCATGAATAGATAAAGAAACAGCAACCAGTCATGAGAGAAACAAATGTTAAGGACATAAAAGAGGCAAACATTTAAGAAAAAGACTTTTAAAGAGAATCAAACACAAAAACCATTTGAGACAAAGAGTCAGTGTCAAAGCCAAAAAGGGAACAAGTACTGTGGACGCTGTGGCAAATCACCTGCACACTCCAAAAAGGACTGTGCCGCTAGAGACGCAGAGTGTAGAAAATGTCAAAAAAAGGGACATTTTGCAGCTCAGTGCAGATCAGGCAGAGTTGGAGCCGTCCTGGAAGATGAAGACAACATGTTGTCTTTAGGAGGAGTTTCGGCAGGAGCGCAGCCCACCAAAAAGACGCTGGATGTAAATGGCAAAAATGTGACTTTCAAACTGGATACAGGAGCTGATGTGACAGTGAAACCAGCTGCTATCTACTCAAAAGACCTTCATGGCCCACTCACCAGAGCAGAAAAACCTCTGTGTGGTCCGAGTGGTGAAACCCTGAAAGTGAAAGCTCAGTTTGATGCTGTAATAAAATATAAAGACAATACAACAACAGAGCCCATCTATGTCGTACAGAGACTGTCTACATCACTGTTAGGCTTTCCCGCTATTTCAGCACTAGGCCTGCTGCATCCTGTGGACAGTGTCAAGGAGCTAGAGGCCGACGTGAAAAAACTGTACCCCAAGGTGTTTACAGGACTGGGCCTCCTAAAAGGGGAGTACAAAATAAAGCTGAAAGAAGATGCCAGGCCCTATGCACTGTCACTTCCGCGACGAGTCCCACTACCTTTATATGACAAGGTAAAGGCAGAACTCGAGAGAATGGAGAAAATGGGAGTGATTGAGCCTATTGAGGAACCTACAGAGTGGTGCGCAGGAATGGTGGTGGCTCCTAAGCCCAGTGAAAAAGTCAGGATCTGCTCGGACATGACTCACCTAAGCGAGTATGTTTGCAGAGAGCGCCACATCTTGCCTGCTGTCGATGAAACATTGGCAAAGATAGCAGGTGCAACAGTCTTCACAAAACTGGATGCTACAGCTGGATTTTGGCAGGTGCCTCTACATCCAGAATCCATTGACAACGTTTATAACACCGTTTGGAAGATACTGCTAAAAAAGGTTGCCATTCAGAATATCGTCAGCACCGAAACATTTTCAAAAGAGACTCACTCAAATGATGACAGGACTGGAGGGAACTGTGTGTCACGCAGATGACATACTGGTTTTCGGGTCCACCAGAGAACAGCACGACTAAAGACTGCACCGAGTGCTGGAGTGGCTCCAGCAGGAAGGGCTGACTCTCAACAACGATAAGTGTCAGTTTGCAGTGGAATAAGTCATGTTTCTGGGTCACATCGTAACGGCACAGGGCAGTGAAGCAGACCCTGGCAAAATCAAAGCGATTATGGAGATGCTTACACCTAAAGATACTGCAGACGTGAAAAGGTTTGTGGGCATGGTAAACTATGTCGGAAAGTTCTCCCCATGTGTTGCGGAGCTCACACAGCCACTAAGAGAGCTCCTCAAAGCAGACACCACTTGGGAATGGGGAGCAGCACAGCAGTGTGCCTTTGATGAACTTTGACAAGAACTGAGCTCACCCACTGTCCTGGCCCAGTACTGTTTGAACAGAGAGACAAAAGTTGCTGCGGACGCTTCCGCTTTTGGGCTAGAAGGAGTTTTGTCACAAAAGCAACCAACTGGTGACTGGCATCCAGTGGCCTTCAACTCACGCAGCATGACAAATGCAGAGCGCAGATATGCCCAAATAGAGAAAGAGGCACTTGCGCTGACTTGGGCTTGTAAACGATTCCAGTCGTTCCTGGTAGGGATGGGCTTTTTGATCCAGACAGATCATAAGCCTCTCATTTCCTTACTTGGCAGCAGGGCTCTTGATGACTTGTCACCTCGTATTCTCAGGTTTATATTACGACTATTTCGCTTCACATACAAAATTGAACACGTCCCTGGAAAGAACTTAAACACAGCGGATGCATTGTCCAGAGCACCCATTCAAGCTCCGCCCACAATGCAGGACAAGCAGTTGGAAGAAGATTTGTGTGTGTCTGTCAACCAGATTTTGCAACAGCTGCCAGCAACAGAAAGTAAGCTGGCACAAATCAGACAGGCAAAGGAAATGGACAATACATGCAGAAAACTCAAGCACTTGATCCAAACAGGGTGGTCTGCCAGCAGGAAAGCTCTCCCACCTGAACTTCAAGAGTATTGGGAGTACCACCAAGACCTGCTTCTTGCAGATGGATTACTGATGAAAAGTGAAAGGCTTGTTATTCCAGCCAGCATGCAGGAAGGAATGCTCAATATTATACATGAAGGTCACCAGGGCATGACAAAATGCGTCGCGAGAGCACAGTAGTCCATATGGTGGCCTGGTTTAACCAAAAGGATCAAGCTCAAAGTTGAAAACTGCCCAGTGTGCGCGCGGGAGGTTCACAACGCACCAGAGCCTCTCCTTACGACAGAACCACCTAACAGGCCATGGCAGCGCGTAGCAGATCTTTTCCAGTGGAATCGTGCCATGTACCTGTTAGTAATAGACTATTTTTCCCGATACATTGAAGTGGCTAATCTTACTTCGACTACTGCAGTTCCAGTGATTAACAAGATGAAAGCCATTTTTGCACGGCACGGGGTCCCGGAAACTCTTGTCACAGATAACGGTCCCCAGGGACTATGATTTCAACCACGTGACTTCAAGTCCCCAATACCCTCACAGTAATGGGGAAGCTGAGAGGGCAGTAAGGACTATCAAATCTCTCCTGAAGAAGGGGAAGAATCCACACAAGGCTCTTATTTCGTACAGAGCCACACCCTTGGCTCATGGCTCGTCACCTGCACAGTTGCTGATGGGTCGTGACATTAGGACACCGCTGCCCGTCAGCCAAGAAAACCTTCAACCAAGATGGCCAAATCTTCGACTATTCCAGAGGAAAGACCAGGATCAGAAACAAAAACAAGCAATCTGGTTCAACAAGAGACACAAAATTCAAGTAAAACAAGAGCTCAGACCGGGACAAAAGGTCTGGGTGAAGAACACAACGACTCAGGAACAATCAAAAGTCCAGCCAACACCCCGCGGTCCTACAACATTGACGTGCCATCGGGATGTCTCAGGAGAAACAGATCTCACATCAGAGTGATTCCTGAGGGTGCCACTGTCACAAGGTCGGGGCGGGTTGTTCGCACTCGGCAGAGACTGAACTTATAATATTAATAAGATAAATAATCCCTGCACAGCTTTGGGGACCCAGTAGTCAGACCTGACCCCTAGACAGGTTAGGTGTCATATTTGTTAGAAATGTTTAATAGAATTGTGACACTGTTAAAAAAAAAGGGGGGGGGGGAGAAAAGGAAAAGTTAGTGCAATTTTGAAAGTTTAATAGCATTTTGTGTCACGGGCTCTGAGATCTTGTTGACCCACATTGCAGGACTCAGACACAGACAGCAGCTCAGGTGCAAAAGTGAACAGGTTTATTTACAATTATATATACAGTGGTGAAAATGTGCTCGGTGATCTGGTGCGCCAGGGAAGTTCTCGGGACTGCAAGGGGAGAGGAGAGTTAGTGCTGGAGCCAGGAGAAATGAACTAGAGATATTGCAGGTAGAGGTTGTGAATAACTCACGGGAGATCTGATGCTGGTGTATCTCGGAGGGAGGGCAGATCCAGTGCGGTGCTGTGCAGGGAGGTGGTGAGTCCAGGTTGGGTGAGGACGCTGGAGGGAAGCAGACAAGGCTCAGGGAGATCAGACGCTGGACATGGAAGGATACTCGGGATCACAAGGAGCAGGGTGATGAAGTCCTGGGAAGAACAGGGTTATTTGCACACAAGGAAAAAACTTTTTTTCAAAAAATCTCAAAAATGTTCTCAGAATCACTAGGAATAATTTTCTAAGACGGCACACGGGAGCTACCATTAAGGTCAACAACCAGGCGCTGACTGAAGGTCTGCCTCTGGCTTAGATAGCACCCTGCTCCTCATCAGCGCTGATCGCCGCCAGGTGTAGTTAATCTGCCTCACGGTCCAGCGCAGCTCTTCACTGAAAGCAGATGACTCACCCAACACAGAAAACACAGCACACAGAACACTGAACCTGACACTTTGATGTTTATTGAATTCCATGTTTTATGTATTGCTACAGAAACAAGAACAGTTAAATAATAATAATAAGAAAAACACTCATAAGTAGAAATATGGACCCTAAGCTAAAGGGGGGAGATGTACTGTGAGCATTTGGATAGGAACTAATGTGGTGGTGTACATCTGGTGGGACACATTAAGAGGGCGGACACCTCCATGTTAACAGTAGGGCCCTGTCCCAATACCTGCAATGCACCCTAAGGTCTTCCTTGAAGTGCTCTTAGCAGAAGGGCATATAAGGCTTCGAAGTGCGTAGTGAACAAGTGCGCACATATTAGCAGTATTGGGACAGTGAGAATTACGTGCCACAGTGTTCTTTCTCCATAACAACAAAAATGGCAGTACCGGTTGCTGTTTGCGCTGTTTTCACACTAGAAATGATTTTAAAACTCCAACAAACATTTATTTTGAGGAGAATGAAGCGCAGGACCCAAAGGAGGTGTATAAGACAGAATAAGTGATTAAACTGTTAGTGTATCATGTCCGAAAACACACGTCAGTACCATCTATCCAACAGAGAATCCTTCGATTGTAATTTCACATCTAGATAATAAAATAAAATATTGATTATTTGCAGTCTACACTTGAGAAAATGTTTTTTTGGTCTGGACTGTTCCACTTTGTTGTTCTTCTTCCGTCAAAATTCACACGCAGCAATGCATTGTGGGTAATATCCTTCACTGAAGTCTGCTCTGATGCGGGATTGGCGAAGCGTTTGAAAGGGATGCCGTGATGAGAGGCACCCGAAGTCTGGGGGGCGGCCAGGATGCCACGATGAGAGGCGCCGAAGGTCTGGAGGGCGGCCTGGCAGCCGCGGAGCGATGAGGCGAAGAGCGCCTGGAGGGTGGCCACGAGACTGCGAGCAGAGGTCCTGGGAGCCTGACGTGCAGCCTGGGAGCCGCGAAGCAAAGAGGCGCCGGGCATCTGGAGTGCAGCCGCTGCTGCTGGCGGAAAGACGGCCGCTGGTGCCGGATGGTGGAGGTCTTGGTGGTCTGGAAGGTCTAGGAGGTCTGGAGCCATGAAGAATGGAAACTGCGGTGACTGGAACTGGAGCTGCAGCGGCTCTGGCACTGATGAGTCTGACACTGGAGCTGATGAATCTGGAAGTGGAACTGCTGCGACTGGAACTGGAGCTGCAGCGACTGGAACCGACTGGAGCTGGAACTGCAGCGACTGAAGCCAACTGGAACTGGGACTGGAACTGGCTGAGGTTGACTGATCTGGAGCGGATGGAGGACCGTCGCAGACGGCGACGTCCTCGAACCCAGGAGGAGACGTAGGAGGAGATGTAGGAGGAGACGTAGGAGGACCGTCACTGACGGCGACGTCCTCGAACCCAGGCGGCGACGTCCTTGAAACCAGGATGAGGCGTAGGAGGACCGTAGCGGACGGCGACGTCCTCGGACCCTGGCTTTGGAGGAGCGTCGCGGACAGCACTGTCCTTGAAACCAGGATGAGGCGTTGGAGGAGCGTTGGAGGAGCGTTGGAGGAGCGTTGGAGGAGCGTAGCGGACGGCGACGTCCTCGGACCCTGGTGTTGGAGGAGCGTCACGGGCGGCAACATCCTCGAACCCAGGCGGAGACGTAGGAGAAGTGGGACAGCAGTCGGCGGGACCATCTGGCGGACAGCAGTCGGCGGGACCATCTGGGGGACAGCAGTCGGTGGGTCCCTCTGGCAGACAGCAGTTGGCGGGACCCTCGGGAGAACTGGAGGCCGGTCTGGAACCCGGACGCTCTGGAGGACTGGAGCCGGGTCTGGAATCCGGACCCTCTGGAGGACTGGAGCCCGGTCTGGAACCCGGACCCTCTGGACAACGAGGCCTGGAAACCTCTGGAGAATGAGGCCTGGCAGACCGCGACGTCCTCGAGGACCCCTGAGATGGGGCTGGGACCCGTGAACAGACTGGAGCGTTCCTGCACCAACGGGGAGTGGAGAGCGGACAAGGCACCCAAGACACTGGGTGGAACGGGGGGTGCTGGGGAACTGCGGAAGATGGGGAGCAAGGATGAGTCCAGGACCGTTTGGAACTGATGCAGCTTCCCCGGGCTATGGCAAGGTGAATGGAGAGTTCAGAGAAATGGGGAAGCTGCCTAAGTTGTGGCTGTTGTATTAACATGTCCTGAGCGATGCCTAAAGCTGAGTGGATGTAACCCACGTCTGTGGATTTGAAAGCCGTTGCCAGAACCCGATCCAGTCCCTCCATAAGAGTCTGGAGCTCCGGCAGGTGATGGGGGGAAAATAAAAAACTCACTGCTGGGTCCATGGTGGTCGGGTTATTTTGTCACGTGTTTTGAAAGGTTTGTATGTTGGACCAAAATGCAGTGAGGAGGACAACAAAACTAAAGTGCAACTAAAAGTTTAATAAGAACCACAAACTGTTGATGGGCAGCAAAACAAACTTACAAGGGGATGAGAAGAAGACCAGGGTTATCCACAGATGACGAAAAGAACAAAAGTAATCCAGAAGGGAAAATATAATCCAGACACAGAAGACGGTCGTGTGGAGACAACAGGAACCCGTGACAGAAGAGTCCTCTAAAACGGCGCAGCAGACGGCCAGCGAAGAGGCACTCAACACCCAGAAAGACGCTCCAGGGACAGGGACACACAATATACACGATGGACTGTGGCTAGGGACATACAAGTGTTGTGACAATAACCTGACACTGACTAACAGACACAAGAGGTTTAAATACAAACACCAAACTGATTACAAAACTCCAAACATCTGAGGACATGGGGAGAAACAAACACAGGAAGTAATCACAGAAACAAGACACACCTGAACGGAGAAACACTAGACTGAAGAGACAAGCTGACAAGATACTGAATGACACATGAGGAGAACAGGAAGTACAGACATAACCAAAATAAAAGGAAAACAGGAAACTAGATGACTAAGGAAAATAAAAGCATAACATGACCTAAGACACCGAATGAGAACAAAAGGAAAGACAACTACTGAAAAACCCCCGAAGAACAGAACATAATAAAACAACCAAAACCCTCTGGTTTTTGCTCTTTGTCCAAACGTCGTTTGTTTTCTAAAAATTCAAATGGGTTTTTTCTTTTTCCAAATTTGTTACTTTGTCCTGAACCTGAAGTGGAACCAGCTGGAGGCTGTTTCTCCTGCTGCCACGTTCACCACAGCAGAGGTGTTGTGCAGAAAAATGTGTCCGTTTATTTGGAGCCCAGAAGCAAAATAAATGCAGAAGTCCGTATGACGGGAGAGAATGTACAAATATTCCATTCGGCCTGAAAAATATGATTGGTTAATGTTTTTAGACAAATACACGAGAACCACTTAATTTTTTTTTTCTTGTTCTTTTTTTTATCTTCACAACATATTTCTATCCATGCTGTGTTAAAACATTTTTAATGGGCATGAAAAAACACATGTTAAGCTAATTTGTTATGCAAAATGAGTATAGCAGCTTTAATAAAGCTTCAGATACAAGGCTACACGTGCCTCCTTTATTTATAAATGCATGTCCACACATTATAGTACACTTGTGATTTTATCATTCTCTGAGTCTGATTTAGGGAAACACATTAATGAAACTGTGTTGTTAAAACCACCAAATTTACAGTTTAGTCATTTTATCAATAAAAAGACGAGCTCACAAACGCTTTTCAATGTAAACAAAGAGCCGCATTCCTGCTTTTCATCACTTTCAAAATGTTAAATGTTAATTATTTATAACTTTTCCCCAGAAGCCCACTTCAATATATCTAAACTACTGCTTCATATGAAAATCTTATGAATTCCATCCTGACATATAATAATAATAACAATAAAATATTTAAATACATGCCAAACAGCTTCCTCATAAGAAAACCTCAACTATTTGGTAATTTCACATTTTAATTTGCTTTACCACAGAATAATTATTTCACTTTTCATTATAAATAAAACAAGTGTTGGAAATTTATGTAAAGTGTTTTCAGGGAAATTCTTTAGTGTTTATTGTCAAATTTTAAGCAACCTGAAGTAGTGAAAGCTTGCTGGCTCTAATTTGTCTTGATAAATATTTCAACACAACTTCTAAATACAGGTAATAAAGTTAGTAAAAATGATTTAAGGTGCTTAGGGATGATTAAAAATGAACCATTAAATTGAGCCATTGTGGGGCACCTCTGGAATATTAATCTCTGATAATCTGTTTACAACCTCTAACCAATGAATCTGTCTGTGTGGTCCATTATCTGGACAATGAATTAGAGAAGAAAGAGGACGGTAAAGACGAGGGACAGATTTTGCCATTCAGACAGCTGAAGCACATTGAGAGATAAAATCAAAAGGTTTTTTCAGAAGTGGGCAGCAGAAATGCCACAGCAACATTTGCACCCGTGAGAAAATTAGCATCGTTAGCAGATTCATGACACGTTTACATTATGACATATCCAGAGTGGAAGAGTGGCATTTAGGCTGGAAGACTGTGGAGAAGCTGAGGATGGAGTATTAATAAGTACAGTATTATGCACCACACTCTGGGTAGGATGAATCTATTTAGATTTCTATATAATTTAAAGCAGAACTAAGTAAGTTTTTTCACCTCAATAAATGTTTTCTAGAGTCCCTGTGGGGGTAAACAAGGACTTGGCGGGGTGATTCGTGGGTCCCTCCCCTCCCTCCGGGGTCTGTGTCCTGAAAGCAGCACTTGCAACTTTCAGTGGATCGGACCCGACTAATCTCGCGAGAACAAACCTGCTTTACGGCACTCACACTCACGTACATAAATACAAGCATGAAGCCCTTGCCGTTGTTAGCAACGCCACCCTTAGGAGCACAAAGATGACAATAATACTCACCTGTCGAGACATTTTCTTGGTTTTGTTTTTCTTTCTTCTTGCAAAAGCGTTCTCTGCGCGTTGTTGTTGGGGGGACGGCGGCGGGGTGGAGGGGGTGGGGGGGGGCTCTGCGGCGGCGGCGGGGGAACGTTACGACAGTGAGCTTTCACAGGGGACCAGTAGGGGGAGAGCGAGAGCAAAACTTACTTAGTTCTGCTTTAAGTTTACACAGAATGAATCATGAAGCTGTTGTAGCAGAGGGCTCAAGGGAAGGACCACAAATATTTTGAATTATCTTTCATGTTTATAAAAAATTTGGACAAAATTTTGAGGTTGAATTGAAAAAAGAATCTTGTTGTTGACAGTGAATTGGTCAGGATGGTGGGTTGTGAATATGTCCACAGGAAGAAACATTTCAGGTAGAGTTAAGACAGAAAATATCTGCTATGTAGATTCTTAAATAAGTTTAGTGCAGATTCTGAGTAAGATTGTATGTTTTAATCTCTTTAAATTACTATCTGAATAAAAGGATTCCAGCTTTAAGCAGCCACGGCTCAGAGAAATGAGATTATCAGTTTGTGATGCAAATCAGATTAGAGCAAAAGCAAGAATAAAAAACATGACAAACCAGAATCTGTTTCAGTTAAATCTTTTTATTTGATTCTATTTTACACATTTAATTTCCAACTAAAACAATGAGAGTATTAAAGGTACTGCTGCAGTACACAACAACACAACACTTTTATATGACACAATATCTCATTTCATTTAATCCAACATTTTTCACTCTGATGTTTTAACTCGGATCATTTTCCTCCAAACGTAGCAGAAGTTTTGTTTGCCAAAGCTGAACATAATAATAATCCTCTCAGTGAGTAATTTTTATACATTCACAAGCAGTCAAAGTGAGTCTGACATCTTCTGTACTTGTGCATCTCCATCCACTCACACCTCTGAGCTTCACCCTTAATAAACACTTGGATACATTCACAGAATTCTTTACCGGTTTTTATATATAATTTAATCTTGACATTTGAGATGAAAAAAGCCTGAAGAACCTGGAAGGTTTTCAGAGGTCTCTCTCGTCTCTAGGAGGACGACTGCTGCAGCAGAATTCACTGGTTTACACGCTGTCAGACGTGTTTGTGACCACGAGTTTATCCACCTTTGTTGGATTGGATTTCTGGTTTTTAGAGGATATTTTTAAAGTACCTTTTATAAGATTTATTTATAATTGCTCATTAAAAAAATATCTCACTGGGCTGCAGCTGTTAGTAAAAAAATCCAAACGGCATTCAGGAGTTTCCAAAATTTCCTGAAATGTTTTGGAGGGTTGCTTTCCTGATGCTATTCAAACATGTCTGAAATATTTGTGAGATATTTTCTCTCAGTAGTCACAGAGTGGTCGCAGCCATCTAAATCCTGTCTGGAACGTGTCCTAGTGGCATGTTCAGGAGTCACAAAGCGACTTTGGGAGGAGTTGGCAACATTTAAAACTCGTGACTAACTGGGGGCAAAAACAAGAATCTGACATTGAGTATTTTTCTTTCCATAAATCACTGATAATAAAAATCTGGCACAGAGTGTTTGTTAAATTTGTTCCACTGCAGTTCTTTTTCAGTTCAACCCATTTATCATCATTTATATGTGTTTTTAAAAATAAAGAGGGGCTTTACTAACACACACAGTCTGCTCACTTCCAATATTAAAGGCCTTCAAATTATCCAAAAGTTCCTTGTTCTTAAACAATAAATGGGACTGGCTGTACTTGACAGTGTGGAATAAGAACCTACTCATGTTTACCTGATCAACCAGGTCCTCACGTCTTTGACAGATTACTTTACAAAGACGTGAGGGCCTGGAGCTGAACCGCTGTCACTCAATGTCGAAGGCGGGCTTAGCCAGTTGAGAGAGAACCAATCACAGAAACATATGTGACGCTAAAGCGGATACACACGAGGCGGAACAAAAACAAAAGGTTTAGCAAGCGGAACCGTAATGGTAGCTACAGAGCTGTAACGGTAGCTACAGAGCCGTAACGGTAGCTACAGAGCCGTAATGGTAGCTACAGAACCGTAACGGTAGCTACAGAGCCGTAATGGTAGCTACAGAGCCGTAATGGTAGCTACAGAACCGTAACGGTAGCTACAGAACCGTAACGGTAGCTACAGAGCCGTAACGGTAGCTACAGAGCAGTAACGGTAGCTACAGAGCCGTAATGGCGGCTACAGAGCCGTAATGGTGGCTACAGAGCCGTAATGGTAGCCACAGAGCCGTAATGGTAGCCACAGAGCCGTAATGGTGGCTACAGAGCCGTAATGGTAGCCACAGAGCCGTAATGGTAGCTACAGAGCGTAATGGTAGCCACAGAGCCGTAATGGTAGCCACAGAGCCATAATGGTGGCTACAGAGCCGTAATGGTAGCTACAGAGCTGTAACGGTAGCTACAGAGCCGTAATGGTGGCTACAGAGCCGTAAGGGGAGCCACAGAGCCGTAATGGTAGCCACACAGCCGTAATGGTAGCCACAGAGCCGTAATGGTGGCTACAGAGCCGTAACGGTAGCCACAGAGCCGTAATGGTAGCTACAGAGCCGTAACGGTAGCTACAGAGCCGTAACGGTAGCTACAGAGCAGTAACGGTAGCCACAGAGCCGTAATGGTAGCCACAGAGCCGTAATGGTGGCTACAGAGCCGTCATGGTAGCCACAGAGCCGTAATGGTAGCCACAGAGCCGTAATGGTGGCTACAGAGCCGTAATGGTAGCCACAGAGCCGTGATGGTAGCCTACAGAGCCGTAATGGTAGCCACAGAGCCGTAATGGTAGCCACAGAGCCGTAATGGTGGCTACAGAGCAGTAATGGTGGCTACAGAGCCGTAATGGTAGCTACAGAGCCGTAACGGTAGCTACAGAGCTGTAACGGTAGCTACAGAGCCGTAATGGCAGCCACAGAGCCGTAATGGTGGCTACAGAGCCGTCATGGTAGCCACAGAGCCGTGATGGTAGCCACAGAGCCGTAATGGTGGCTACAGAGCCGTAATGGTAGCCACAGAGCCGTAATGGTAGCCACAGAGCCGTAATGGTGGCTACAGAGCCGTAATGGTAGCCACAGAGCCGTAATGGTAGCTACAGAGCCGTAATGGTGGCTACAGAGCCGTAATGGTAGCTACAGAACCGTAACGGTAGCTACAGTAGCTACAGAGCCGTAACGGTAGCTACAGAGCCGTAATGGCGGCTACAGAGCCGTAATGGTGGCTACAGAGCCGTAATGGTAGCTACAGAGCTGTAACGGTAGCTACAGAGCCGTAATGGTGGCTACAGAGCCGTAATGGTAGCTACAGAGCCGTAACGGTAGCCACAGAGCCGTAATGGTGGCTACAGAGCCGTAATGGTAGCCACAGAGCCGTAATGGTGGCTACAGAGCCGTAATGGTAGCCACAGAGCCGTAATGGTAGCTACAGAGCAGTAACGGTAGCTACAGAGCCGTAACGGCAGCTACAGAGCCGTAATGGTAGCTACAGAACCGTAACGGTAGCTACAGAGCCGGAATGGTAGCTACAGAGACGTAAAGGTAGCTACAGAGCCGTAACGGTAGCTACAGAGCCGTAATGGTAGCCACAGAGCCGTAATGGTGGCTACAGAGCCGTAATGGTAGCCACAGAGCCGTGACGGTAGCCACAGAGCCGTAATGGTGGCTACAGAGCCGTAATGGTAGCTACAGAGCCGTAATGGTAGCCACAGAGCCGTAATGGTGGCTACAGAGCCGTCATGGTAGCCACAGAGCCGTGATGGTAGCCACAGAGCCGTAATGGTGGCTACAGAGCCGTCATGGTAGCCACAGAGCCGTAATGGCGGCTACAGAGCCGTAATGGTGGCTACAGAGCCGTAATGGTAGCTACAGAGCTGTAACGGTAGCTACAGAGCCGTAACGGTAGCTACAGAGCCGTAACGGTAGCTACAGAGCCGTAATGGTGGCTACAGAGCCGTCATGGTAGCCACAGAGCCGTGATGGTAGCCACAGAGCCGTAATGGTGGCTACAGAGCCGTCATGGTAGCCACAGAGCCGTAATGGTAGCCACAGAGCCGTAATGGTGGCTACAGAGCCGTAATGGTCGCAACAGAGCCGTAATGGTAGCAACAGAGCCGTAATGGTGGCTACAGAGCCGTAATGGTAGCGACAGAACCGTAACGGTAGCTACAGTAGCTACAGAGCCGTAACGGTAGCTACAGAGCAGTAACGGTAGCTACAGAGCCGTAATGGTAGCTACAGAGCCGTAATGGTGGCTACAGAGCCGTAATGGTGGCTACAGAGCCGTAATGGTAGCCACAGAGCCGTAATGGTAGCCACAGAGCCGTAATGGTAGCTACAGAACCGTAACGGTAGCTACAGTAGCTACAGAGCCGTAACGGTAGCTACAGAACCGTAACGGTAGCTACAGAGCAGTAACGGTAGCTACACAGCCGTAACGGCAGCTACAGAGCCGTAATGGTAGCCACAGAGCCGTAATGCTAGCCACAGAGCCGTAATGGTAGCCACAGAGCCGTAATGGTAGCCACAGAGCCGTAACGGTGGCTACAGAGCCGTCATGGTAGCTACAGAACCGTAACGGTAGCTACAGAGCCGTAATGGTGGCTACAGAGCCGTAATGGTAGCCACAGAGCCGTAAAGGTAGCCACAGAGCCGTAATGGTGGCTACAGAGCCGTAATGGTAGCCACAGAGCCGTAATGGTAGCCACAGAGCCGTAATGGTAGCTACAGAGCCGTAATGGTAGCCACAGAGCCGTAATGGTAGCCACAGAGCCGTAATGGTGGCTACAGAGCCGTAATGGTAGCTCCAGAGCCGTAATGGTAGCTACAGAGCCGCAATGGTGGCTACAGAGCCGTAATGGAAGCTACAGAGCCGTAACGGTAGCTACAGAGCCGTAACGGTAGCTACAGAGCCGTAATGGCAGCTACAGAGCCGTAATGGTAGCTACAGAACCGTAATGGTGGCTACAGAGCCGTCATGGTAGCTACAGAACCGTAACGGTAGCAACGGAAGCTAAAGAGCCGTAACGGTAGCTACAGAGCAGTAACGGTAGCTACAGAGCAGTAACGGTAGCTACAGAGCCGTAATGGCAGCTACAGAGCCGTAATGGTAGCTACAGAACCGTAACGGTAGCTACAGTAGCTACAGAGCCGTAACGGTAGCTACAGAGCCGTAATGGTGGCTACAGAGCCGTCATGGTAGCCACAGAGCCGAAAGGGTAGCCACAGAGCCGTAATGGTGGCTACAGAGCCGTAATGGTAGCTACAGAGCCGTAACGGTAGCCACAGAGCCGTAATGGTGGCTACAGAGCCGTCATGGTAGCCACAGAGCCGTGATGGTAGCCACAGAGCCGTAATGGTGGCTACAGAGCCGTAATGGTAGCCACAGAGCCGTAATGGTAGCCACAGAGCCGTAATGGTGGCTACAGAGCCGTAACGGTAGCTACAGAGCAGTAACGGTAGCTACAGAGCCGTAATGGCAGCTACAGAGCCGTAATGGTAGCTAAAGAGCCGTAAGGGTAGCTACAGAGCCGAAATGGTGGCTACAGAGCCGTAATGGTAGCCACAGAGCCGTAATGGTAGCTACAGAGCAGTAATGGAAGCTACAGAGCGTAATGGTAGCAACAGAGCCGTAATGGTAGCTACAGAGCCATAATGGTAGCCATAGAGCCGTAACGGCAGCCACAGAGCCGTAGTGGTAGCTACAGAGCCGTAATTGTAGCCAGAGAGCCGTAATGGTAGCCACAGAGCTGTAATGGTAGCTACAGAACAGTAACGGTAGCTACAGAGCCGTAATGGTAGCTACAGAGCCGTAACGGTGGCTACAGAGCCGCAAAGGTAGCTACAGAGCCGTAACGGTAGCTACAGAGCCGTAATGGCGGCTACAGAGCCGTAATGGTAGCCACAGAGCCGTAATGGTGGCTACAGAGCCGTAATGGTAGCCACAGAGCCGTAATGGGAGCTACAGAGCGGTAATGGTAGCAACAGAGCGTAATGGTAACAACAGAGCCGTAATGGTAGCTACAGAGCCATAATGGTAGCCATAGAGCCGTAACGGCAGCCACAGAGCCGTAGTGGTAGCTACAGAGCCGTAATGGTAGCTACAGGGCCGTAATGGTAGCCACAGAGCCGTAATGGTGGCTACAGAGCCGTAATGGTAGCTACAGAACCGTAACGGTAGCTACAGTAGCTACAGAGCCGTAACGGTAGCTACAGAACCGTAACGGTAGCTAAAGAACCGTAACGGTAGCTACAGAGCCGTAATGGCAGCCACAGAGCCGTAACGGTAGCTACAGAGCCGTAACGGTAGCTACAGAGCCGTAATGGTAGCCACAGAGCCGTAATGGTAGCTACAGAGCCGTAATGGTGGCTACAGAGCCGTAATGGTAGCCACAGAGCCGTAATGGTAGCCACAGAGCCGTAATGGTGGCTACAGAGCCGTCATGGTAGCTACAGAGCCGTAATGGTAGCTACAGAACCGTAAGGGTAGCTACAGAGCCGTAATGGTAGCTACAGAGCCGTAACGGTAGCTACAGAGCCGTAATGGTGGCTACAGAGCCGTAATGGTAGCTACAGAGCCGTAATGGTAGCCACAGAGCCGTAATGGTAGCTACAGAGCGTAATGGTAGCCACAGAGCCGTAATGGTAGCTACAGAGCCATAATGGTAGCCATAGAGCCGTAACGGCAGCCACAGAGCCGTAGTGGTAGCTACAGAGCCGTAATTGTAGCTACAGAGCGTAACGGTAGCTAGCCATGTTTAATGAAGGAGAAAAGACGAATATTAATGACAGTTGTCACTTTTGTGTCAAAAACTTGTGAATACGAGGTGTCATTGCACACTTGGTTCAGGTATTTGACCGCCCCAAGCAAACACTGTGCAAACACAGAAGTAAACATCCACAGCCGAGTCCGCTATGTTGAATGTTGTGCTCTGGGTGGAAAACGCTAGATCCGTGTTTTCAGGATGATGCACAACAAAGGTGATATGTAATTGGTCCGTCATAAAATTTGACGTGGAAATGATCGGGTGTGGCTCCGGGGTCAGACCCTTCTGCATTTGAACATAATGCAGGAGGATCTGATTGGTCAGGCTAGACTGATGTTGGAATCTGTAGAAACAAACATGAAGTTTAAAGATTCTGTATCCTGTTATTTTACAGCTTTCAACATCTGGGATAGACACATATATGATCAAATCTTTCCTTTGGTATATATGGTCTTCATTTGTCCTAAAATATAACTTCTATTCTCGAGTCGTTCTTTGACCACAAAGTAAGATACTCAGTTTACCTAAAATTCTGCCTCTCCCTGTGAGTGATGCTCCTTTCCAGCCCCAGCCTGGCTGCAGCGATGCAGCATGGGTAACAGTCACGCCCCCAAGACTCTGTGAACAATTCAATAATGATGGAGGAGCGTAGATTGGAGCCTCACCATCTTGACTTGGAGTCTGACAGTGAATTTGAAGTTAAAGCTTCATAAATGCTAACAGAGCCCTGCTCGGGCCTATATTCTGAGCCCGAGCCTGGCCCTGGTTCGATATGTTTTCAGATTTAGCAAATCAGAACCCGGTCCGGCCCACCCCCATTTTTTTGTGCATGATCGAACAACACAGTAACAGTTGACATTATTTAGACATAAAAAATATATTTAAGCCTACTGTGCTTCATGCATGGCATCATGCAGAAACCGAACAGCCTTAACAGTGTCTGGGACAAGTCCAGTCCTCCAGTCCTTAATGACCCGTCCAGCTGCACTAAACGCGCGCTCGCTGCTGCTGCTGGCTGGAACACTCACTGCACCGAGTGTGCCAGATGTAGCGGTAACGCCACAGACAGTCGCTGGCGTTTGGGATGTGAGAGAGCAAGTAGCCGGCGAGAGAGGGAGTTGGGCGGGAGGAACGGGTGTTGCATTCAAATGTTGCCATTTTAGTTGGATAAACAATGAACACAACACATTACTTTAATTTGCAGGTAAAAAAGAGCCCGAGCCCAGACCGACCCCGGCCCGTGTCCGACGTGTCCCCCCCCCAAGGGGCCCGAAGAAGCTCAGCCCATGGGCCTTTGGGCTGCCGGGCCCCTCTAGCCTCGGGCTCAAATGCAGGACTCTAAATGCTAACACACATTATCATTAGCATGTAGCTAACGTTTAGATTTCCTTACTGCTCTGGTCGCTCCAGAAGGCGTCTTTATTGTTGGAACTGTCATATACGGCTGTATATAGGCTGACTGTATGTGTGTAATGCGCCTGCGCACTTATAATGAAATCCCCGAGTTTGGGGTAGTCCACGCGAGACCTGAAGGGGGCGCGCGGGTTTTATTGTTACGTTGCTTGGAGACAAGAGAATAAAGGAGCGGAGTGTTTGTAGCAAGAGACAGTGTCGTCGTTCTTCCCAATAGTAACTTTACATGGTGTCAGAAGTAAAACCACGCAGTAATGGCAAAGTTTAACCCGCCGACCAACTTTTCATTCGACAAGCCAGGCGAATGGCCGGACTGGAAACAACATTTCATTAGATTCAGGACGGCGACCAAGCTGGATAAGGAAGATGGCGGTGTGCAGGTCAGCAGCCTGATCTACGCAATGGGAAGTGAAGCGGAGAATATCTTCCTTTCGTTCGTGTTCGCAGAAGCTGAACACGGGGACGACTTTACAAGAGTGCTTGAACAGTTCGACGATTACTTTGTCCCGCGACGGAATGTTATCCACGAACGTGCTTGTTTTCACCAGCGGATGCAACGGGCGGGTGAGAAAGCGGAAACTTTAATCAGGGCTCTGTATGAACTGGCCGAGTATTGTGAATTCGGCGCGACCAGAGACCCCAGTTCTCCAGTGCAGAGTTCAAGGAGCTGTCTAAGCAGCTGGAGTTCAAACACTACACGTCCAGCCCCCATCACCCACAAGGCAATGGGCACGCAGAGAGGGCTGTGCAGACAGCTAAGAAAATCCTCAAGCAAGATGACCCTGTGATGGCTCTACTCTGCTACAGGGCCACTCCGTGCTCATCCACAGGCTACAGCCCAGCTGAGCTGTTGATGGGGCGGAGAATCAGAACTACTCTCCCCACGGTTGACAAAAACCTCAACCCAAAATGGCCCAGCAAAGCTGCTGTACAGGAAAAGGACAAGGAGGAGAAGGCTAAACAGGCCTATTACTTCAACCATCGTCATGGGGCCAGGATCCTACCTGCTCTGCGTCCCGGAGATGTGGTTCTAAGCTGGACCATGAAAAGACATGGACATTACCGGCAGTGGTTACCAGCAACAGCACATCCCCAAGATCCTTCATCATCAAAACACCGCTGGGAGCAGAGCTGCGGCGGAACCGCCGTCACATCCAACCTGGGCCGGCTATCCAGCCGCCTACTCCAGCAGAGACTGATAAACATACAGAGACCAACATGTCAGAGACTGTCCCTGCCAGTCAGAGTGTGGCAACGGCTACACCCACAACTCCTCCGTCGGGCCAGACAGTGACCCGATCTGGACGGCTGACTAAGCCAGTCAAAAGACTTAATCTGTAGATCGGTCATTGAAGTGTTATGGCAAAAGAGCTGTGTATAGTTACCATGTACAGTGGGGCAAAAAAGTATTTAGTCAGCCACCAATTGTGTAAGTTCTCCCACTTAAAAAGATCAGAGAGGCCTGTAATTTTCATCATAGGTATACCTCAACTATGAGAGACAAAATGAGGAAAAAAAATCCAGAAAATCACATTGTCTGATTTTTAAAGAATTTATTTGCAAATTATGGTGGAAAATAAGTATTTGGTCAATAACAAAAGTTAATCTCAATACTTTGTTATATAGCCTTTGTTGGCAATGACAGAGGTCAAACGTTTTCTGTAAGTCTTCACAAGGTTTTCACACACTGTTGCTGGTATTTTGGCCCATTCCTCCATGCAGATCTCCTCTAGAGCAGTGATGTTTTGGGGCTGACGCTGGGCAACACGGACTTTCAACTCCCTCCAGAGATTTTCTATGGGGTTGAGATCTGGAGACTGGCTAGGCCACTCCAGGACCTTGAAATGCTTCTTACGAAGCCACTCCTTCGTTGCCCGGGCGGTGTGTTTGGGATCATTGTCATGCTGAAAGACCCAGCCACGTCTCATTTTCAATGCCCTTGCTGATGGAAGGAGGTTTTCACTCAAAATCTTACGATACATGGCCCCATTCATTCTTTCCTTTACACGGATCAGTCGTCCTGGTCCCCTTGCAGAAAAACAGCCCCAAAGCA
>SSNP01000170.1:188078-198207 GCA_006937955.1 Pachypanchax playfairii | reverse complement strand
CACCCGCATAAATATTGGATATGCGTTGGGTTCATGGAGGGAACTTCAGCTGCATTTGGGAGTGAAAACGGATGCTGACATGGCTCATTTCCTTGTGACCAGGTGAGAAAACATTATAGGTCGTGTTTAGAGCCTGATACAGTATGAAAATGATGAGATCAAATCAAATAACAGAGTGGAGAGACCTGACGTGAAGTATGTTAGCCTCCCCGGTGCAGTGCTGTGAAGACGAACCGTCTGTAAAGTGTCTGTGCGCGCTCCCGTGCCGGCTTGGCTGGTGGCTGCAGTTAGCCACAGCGCCTGTCGCGGCAGCACTGAGTCAGATTTTGTAAAGCTGCCTTAAGTTTCTTTAAAGTTGTGTAATGATGTGTACAAAATATTTACGAAATAAAACTCAACAATATAGGTACAGAAATAAAACTATTTACAGAACTACATTTTAATAAGTAATTGCAGAATAAACGTGAGAAGAAGGACACCTCGTTCACGCTCCTTTAAGTGTAACAACTGTAGGAATATAACAACTTTTATATGCACAAAGCCGTCAGCCATCTGGGTGCCAGGCTCGTTAACCCCCCCGCTCGCGCTCTGATGCTGAGGTCGACCAATATTCCTCACCAAACCCACTCGGAGCCCCGATCCGAGCAGGATGATAAAATATCACCAGTTCAGTTCACTAATCATGCTCTCCAGCTGATCACACACTGACTCTGATAAAATCAGCTCCTACCTGTTTGAAGCTCAATTATCGATTCAGTCCGTGGCAAAGAGTTCATAGTTGCACCGTGGCTCCAAAACTTCCTGCAGTCCCTCTTAAGATCCTCTGTCCTCCCCACACACCATCCTGCACGTCCCACTTATCCAATAAAATAAAAATGTCACGGTTCTGGGGTTTTGGGTTTTCTTTCTGGTCTGTGGGGTTTTCTCTGTAGTGTTTTCACTGGTGGGATCTCTGCAGCTGCTGTGTGGTGTGTGCTGTCTCCACTAATCATCTCTGCAGGGTGTGACAGCTCTCATCAGTGGCTGCAGGTGTGGATCATTACCCAGCTCAGGAGAGCTGGGTATTTAAGCAGAGGAGCAAGAAGAGACAGACGCCAGTTCGTTCCACTCCTTCTGTGGTACAGAGCGGCCAGAGATATTTGCATGACAGTTTTTATGTTAGTTGCTACTAACCTGCCTTCTCTCCCTTTCTCTCAGTTCCGTGTCCTGGAGCCTCTCCTCCAGGTCCTGAGTGCCTCTGCGTGGTCGTTTACCCGCTGGAAAGAGGGCTCTTCCTCACCGGGGCTTTCTAACGTCGTGCGCTCCACGACGTTCTCTCTCCCTGGTTCTCTGTCTGTCTCTGGTCTCCTCTGGATCCACGCCTCCCCAGTCAGCACGCTGCTGTCACCCCTGCCACAGTCTCGTCTGTGGAGACAGCACCACGTCCCGGACTTCATCACTCTCCCTCGACTCCTGGGGCTCCACTCCCGCTGCAGTGTCTTCGGATCCCACCTCACGCAACTACAGCTTCAGCCCCACAGTGAGTGTAGTTGCACTTTCCCCGCGCACTGCAGCGGGTCGTATTACTTGTTTCTAACGAGTCTCTCCCCCCAGGATCGAGTCTCTTCCCCGCCTCAGTTCCAGTCCTGTTTTTTCATCGTGCACATTCCACTGCTTTGTTCTGTTGTCTCGTGCACGATTATAATAAACTCACTTTCACTGATAACTGTTTCCCCCCGTGTGTGTTTGGAGTTGGGTCGCCTTTGGGGTTCGAACAAACACCCCCTGGTGGGCATCATGACAGAACGAACTGGCCACCAGAACCCCCAGACCCAGCTCCAGACTGCACTAGGCCCAGCAGGGGGTCTTAGGTTCTCCCCCCATCTCGTCCCGGAGATCCAGATCCCCATGGAGCGACTGGACCGGGTTCTGGCAGCGGCTCTCAAGTCCACTGACTTGAAATACATCCACTCTGCTCTCAGTATCGCACAGGACATTATAATCCAACACCCCCAGCTTAGGCAGCTTCCCCAGGTCTCTGAACTTTCCATTAACCTGGCCATAGCCCGGGGAAGCTGCATCATCTACAGACAGTCTCAAGCTCATGCCTGCTCCTCATCCGCCGCTGCCAGTCCCCCAGCACCCACCGTCCCACTCGGTGTCTCGGGTGCCTTTTCCGCTCTCCATTCCTCCGCTGCTCGGACCTGCTCCGGGCTGCGCACGGGTCCCAGCCCCGTTTCAGAGGGTCCCGGTTCCAGAAGGTCCCGGTTCGAGAGTTCCAGAGGGTCCCAGTTCGAGAGTTCCAGAGGGTCCCGGTTCGAGAGTTCCAGAGGGTCCTGGTTCGAGAGTTCCAGAGGGTCCCGGCTCCAGTTCTCACGAGGGTCCCGACGTCTCCAGTTCACACGAGGGTCCCGACGTCTCCAGCTCTCCCGGTTCGAGGACGTCGCCATCCGTGACGGTCCTCCAACGCCAGGGCCCGAGGACGTCACCGTCCGCGACGGTCCTCCCACGCTTCCGCCTCCGCCTGGGTTCGAGGACGTCGCCGTCTGCGACGGTCCTCCCACGCTTCCGCCTCCGCCTGGGTTCGAGGACGTCGCCGTCCGCGACGGTCCTCCAGACTCATCAGCACCAGTTCCGGTTCATCGTACATCAGCCCCCAGATCTCCAAGACCACCCAGACCTCCTAGACCTCCTAGACCTCCCAGATCTCCCAGATCTCCCAGATCTCCAAGACCTCCAAGACCTTCATCCGGCATCAGTGGCTGTCTTCCCTCCAGCAGCAGCGGCCGCACTCCAGACGCCCGGCGCCTCTCCGCTTCGCGGCTCCCAGGCCGCACTCCAGACGCCAGGCGCCCCTCCGCTTCGCGGCTCCCAGGCCGCACTCCAGACGCCAGGCGCCCCTTCGCTCCGCGGCTCCCAGGCCGCACTCCAGGCGCGCTGCGCCTCAACGCTTTGCGGCTCCCAGGCCGCTCTCCAGGCGCGCTGCGCCTCTTCGCACCGCGGCTCCCAGGCCGCTCTCCAGGCGCGCTGCGCCTCTTCGCCTCGCGGCTCCCAGGACGCTCTCCAGGCGCGCTGCGCTTCAAGGCTCCGCGGCTTCCAGGCCGCTCTCCAGGCGCGCTGCGCCTCTTCGCCTCGCGGCTCCCAGGACGCTCTCCAGGCGCGCTGCGCTTCAAGGCTCCGCGGCTTCCAGGCCGCTCTCCAGGCGCGCTGCGCCTCTTCGCCTTGCGGCTCTCAGGCCGCTCTCCTGGTGCGCTGCACCTCAAGGCTCTGCGGCTCTCAGGCCGCTCTCCTGGTGCGCTGCGCTTCAAGGTTCCGCGGCTCTCAGGCCGCTCTCCAGGACGTCCCCCAGACTCTTGGCGCTTCTCAGAGCGGCCTCCCGGCCGTCCTCCAGACGCTCAGCGCCTTCTCTCTCGGCCTCCAGGCGGTCCTCCAGACGCTCGGCGCCTTCTCTCTCGGCCTCCAGGCCGTCCTCCAGAGTCTGGGCGCCTCTCCTTTCGGCCTCCAGGTTGTCCCCTAGACTCTCAGCGCCTCTCCTCTTGAGTTCCAGGCTTTTGAACTTTTATGCTTTAGCCTGGTTTTCTGTTTTCTTGCACTCTGTTTTTGACCTTGGGTTTGTCCCCCCTTCCTTACCTCCCACCTCCCGCCCGTTCTGGGGTTTTGTTTTTGGGACGTCGGGTGCCGTCCCTTGGGGGGGGGTACTGTTTTTTATTCCTATTATAAGAATCCTAAAGTTCCCTTCAGATCCCACGTGCCTCATTGTTCTGCTATGTTCCTCGACGTTGTTAAAGCATGAAGAAGAACCTCTTCCCAGCTGGTCAAAGTTCAGGGAAGATGCTCCGTTAAGGTTACACAGAAACCTGTTTCAGGTAGATGTCCAGTTAAATGTAAAAGCAGTAAAAATGGGTTTCCTACCAACAGAGTAGTTTGTTATAAAAACTTTCTCCTCGGGCAGCTTTTCACTAATCAATAGCAGCTTTCTTCTCCCTCAGCCTTGCTGTAATTCCTAAACCACAGCAATATTATAAACATGTGTTCTAGGTATAAAAACAGCCCCGTCAGCATCTTGCTGTAGTTTGACAAGTGCAGCACATTGCTCAGGCTGGACGGAGCAACTTTGTTGTTTAACAAGTCCGGAGCTTCCATGGAGAAAAGATATCACTCATTAATGAGACTGGTGCTTTAGAGCTGAACACCCCCGTTGGGACATTTCTCCTTAAAATCACAAGTGTTCAATTTCACAGTTAGACGTCTCAGAGAGAGAGAGAGAGAGAGAGAGAGAGAGAGAGAGAGAGAGAGAGAGAGAGGAATCCAGCAGCAGACAGTAAAAAAAGTAAAAGATTAATTTATTCTACAGATTTTCAACTGTAAAATTAAAATTTTATGCAATCTTGATAAATTAGTGTGTTGTAATTTATTGAAATATAATAAAAAAACATCTCCAGTCCTTTTCGGACAACCAAAGCTGCTATGTCTCACACCTTTTTGGCTTAAAATGCTCATTTACAGTCAACTAAACATTGTTATTATATGCATATCACACACTACCTACTGCACATATTACCCAAGTATCACGTGCACGTGGTCCATGACATAACTGTGCCAACATTACAAAGTTCTCATCACAACACTTGTCCTAGATTTCTGTTATCTCTGAGATTATTTATTCTACAGGAGTCGTATAATCCAACCTCATCGACAGCATTAAACATAACCCAATCCTGGGAAGTACCTGAGCAGCCGTGACACTCAAACTAAATATTTTTACTGAAAGATAAATAAAGCTTACCGAATTCTCTGCGGACACTGTGTGTGGTGGGGCAGGGGGAGTTTTCCAGAGTTTTCCAGCAGAAACCAAAAGAGGGAAAAACAAATTACAGGAGACACATAACTGAGAGGACATGGCAGCAATCACATGAGAACTAAGTTAATTTACAGAGTCTGGATATGAACCAAATGTGACACTGAGTAACACGAGTGTAACGTCTTGGTCCAGCACAGATCAGTAACTAACAACAAGGATTATATCTTGTATTTTATTAACAATTCCCTTCTTTAAATTGTCTTTTAAATGTATTTATGTCTCTTAACAACAAATAATTACACCAAAAACATACAATTTCATAACATAAGGCTGACTTTAACTCCTATTAATAATATCTGTAAATGTTAGTATCTCAGTATGAAGCAACAAGCTAAATGCTACTCAAACAACACACCAACATGAACACAAAAATATTTTCCACTTGCCTTTTTGTCTTCTAGCTGTTTGCTTGAAGAAACCCAAACTACTCCACACACAATGTGTTGCATTTAAGGCACGGTTCAATTCTCTTGCAGTGTTAGCCAATCATTAACTATCACATTTAGGGTTGACCACCTGGTGCAGCTCAGGGAGCGGGACGGATCCTGTGTTCAGTTTCTTTTCTGTTCCCTCTGGTATCAAACTGTGTAGAAACATCTGGAGAGGAATGAAAGCTCTCTAACCAAACATTGATTTGAGCTACAGTTTGCAAAGAGAGACAGAAAATAGATATTTGAGATATTCTGCTTGTGTTTATGCTGCTTGAGAGGCGCCAGAAGGAACCTTTTATTGTTTTGATCTGGTAGTCATCATCTCCAAATGAAAATAAAACAAAATAGATCAATCAAAAAACTGCATTCCAACTATGCTACTAACATCTCCATGACTGATGGTGACTAGTTGTAGACGTGAAGTTGGTTCATTCAGCATTCTAGTGACCTACAGTGTCTTTAACCTGTATGTTAATTAAATAGAAACAACCTGGAACCGTGACCTAAATGTTTTAGTCACAAACATGGTAATTATGGGCTGCACGGTGGTGCAGCTGGCAGCACTGTTGTCTTGTAGCAAGAAGGTCCTGGATTTAAAACTGGACATGGCGTTTGCATGTTCTCCTCGTACATGTGTGGGTTTTCTCCAGGTACTCCAGCTTCCTTCTACACACCAAAAACATGCCTGAGGTTAATAGGTAACTCTTAATCGTCCCTTGATGTGAGGATGTTTGTCTCTATGTGTCCTTGTGATGGACTGGTGACCTGTCCAGGTGTGACCCCCCCCAGCTCCCCTCAACCCTGCATAGGATCAAGCAGGTTCAGATACTGAATGGACAGATGATTTAAACCTGAGCAACATGACGGTGAGGCTGAGAATATGTTCCAGTCACAGATACAAACTTTACTTCCAACATGTCTACCTTTTAATGTTTTTTATTATTTTACAAACCTTTTCAAGGGTTCAGTTCAGTGAGACCCTTCAGTTAGTATAAAAAAATCAAGTTTCCCATCACTACACTAAAATTAAATGTTCTTTATTTTCCTACATCTGATTCAAATACTGAACATAATGAACATGAAAGTAAAACAGTTTGTCCATTTCTCCTCCAAAAGGCTTCTGGTCATGTGACCCTGCAGGGTTTGGATTCTGTGAACCAGACCTGATGGATTCGGATCGTTAGTCTGCAGTGGGAGAACCAGGACAACACAAAGTAACAAAGTAACAAACTCAGCTGTCATGTGTACAAAAAGAGTTTTACTTTTCTGATCAAGCTTCTACCATGGTGATGATATAACAGTTAAAAGAAGTTTGGATTCATGTTTTGAGGAAAGTTTTATTATTGCATGTTGTTCTTTATCTGACTCTTTTAACCTGAATTCAGCTGATTACAGGGACAAAGTATCTCTAAAGATTTGAAAGAAATTCTTGGCAGACCTTCAATACTCTTTATTTTAAACTGTACAAATAACCAAAAATGATCATTTAGATGGCGGAACTTTAATTATAAAAGTTTGTTTGGTGTCAAAATGTAAACATTTTTACACCTAAACTAGAACTCCAGATTGTAGAAACTGTGTCGAGTAACATCAAACTTAACTTTATCCTGTAATAAGAGGAAATAATCTGCTTAATGCATCAGTTCTTCTGCCAATATAATGAACTGTTATTAATAAATACAAACAGAACTTTATAAAACTTTGTTTTCACTGGTTTGATCATTAACATAATGTTAATTAACTGTTTATTTCTTCTTGATTATGTCAACAAACTGCTTTTTAGATCATTTAAAACCTGAGACTGTCGATCATTACAGGAAATTCATTCATTCATTCATTTAAAATGCATTGAAGTGTTTGTTTTATAACAATAAGAAAGATGAAACTGTTTAATGAATAACCTGTTAGTGATAAATCCTTTAGAAGTTGATCATCTGCAGATAACTTTAACAGGAATGATTCATGCATAAAGAAAAGATGAATAAAAAGGTCATTTTATTATTATTGAACCTCTTCCTCGTTGGAAGTCGATGCATACAGACATCCAAAACAAAAGGTGAAACAATAGAAAACAAAAAACCAAATCATTCTGATTGTAATTGTTTTCTTCTCTCTGATGGTTTGTGCTCCGCAGTCTGACAGGAAGAGTCGAGAGCCCCCCCCCCCCCCCCCCACAGTGAAATGACGAAAACAAAGTGACATGTATGAGACCGGTTACTGTTTATATGAGGAATGTAACCAAGACGTTTCATTTCAGCCTGATTTCAAACAAAAACAGAAAAGCTCTGAGTTCATCCTTTCAGTGGGACTCTGATCCCCAACGAGGAACATTATGGAATGATTACAAACACGAATCCGGATTCATGAAGGAGGTTTAAAAGAACTCATGGTTACAATGTTCATCATTTTCCTTTTACAGTTAGTTTAAATTCATGAAACTGATCATTTGTTGAAAGCATTACGAAACCTTTCATGACTCAGACGTTTACAGAAAGCTTAGAACATTTTTCAGATGTTTGATAGTGAAGAAAAAGAGAGAAGCTTGAATCCTACAGTAGTCCTTGTCCCAGGAGAAGTGAACGTTAGCTCAGTATGTAATGGTCCACTGTTTGACGCTGGCGTCGTGGGAGGTGGTGATGAGAGTGTGCTCATCGATCCACGCCAGACCGCTGACGTGGTGCAAACGGTGAGAATCTGCAGACGAAGCAAACAAAATACTTTTAGATTTTCCAGTGACGGCAGCACAGAATGAACGACTCTTTATTTCACAGTAAAATCTATTTAAGATATTTAATTTATTATGACAGAAAGATAAATTAGAGCTGTCACATCAAAAGAGACACTACACTTGTATAATATAACACTGACTGAAGCTCAAACTGCACTTTGAGTTTCACTCATTACAAAAAATGTTTCCATGGAAAAGAAAGTAAAAATCCTGATACAGGTTGTTGATAACAACAGAGACCAGATTCATGAGATAAATACAATGATTTGTTTTTTTCATTAAAGGATTTTTCTGACATATCTGCAGAAATCACATCACAAGTGTGTGAAACGTGTCTTTATAGCCAACCTGGAATTTTGATCCTGTTGTCTGGATCACCGAGCGTCCAGACGTACACCATCATGTCCATCCCACCTGTCGCAAAGTGCTCGTTATCAGGTGACCAGGCCAGAGTCACCGGTTTGGCATGGTGGCCATAAAACTCATTTTTCACCTGGGAGGATAAAAAACAAAAGGATAAACAAGAGAACTGAACACTAAAACCTCCACATGAAGGATTCGACCCTTTAGGTGCTTCTGTAATTGTACTGATATAAAAACAAAATTAAAAATGTTTAGTGTAAAGGCCGTCAGAGCCCCGGGAGTTAAAAAGGAGTTTTTACCGAGTAGCCATCAGCCACAATGAAGACGGTAGCAACTTTCTTCTCATCAAGGACCGCCAGGTAGGCTCCATCATTAGAGTAGGCCATGTCAGTAATGGGCCCTTTAACCTCCAGAGTTTTCCCATCTGCCTTCAGGCTGTTTCCCTGAACAGAGTAGAGATGGACTCTCCCATCCTGACAACAAAAAGAACAAAGTTTAACAGCACTGAATGATGGATGAGGACGATTTCATCTTGTTGCATTTTAAATCATTCTTACAAAGAAAAACTACAACCAGCTGATACTTACTGCCCCCCCCACTGCAGCTGTAGTACCACCAGGATGGATCACTCCAACTTCTGCTTCATAGTCAAGATTCTCCAAAGTGAAAACTTTTTTCTTGTCCTTTAGGAGAACAATCTGAAAAAATAGAGCTGATAAATGAAACCATCATGTTGTATAAAGTTAAAAACAGAATCAGGACAGAGGACGTTACCTGTCCGATGCACACAGCCAGCGAGAGTCCTCCCGCTGATACCGACACACTTTTAGGTTGGAAATCCATCTTCACAACATCAGAGGCACTAAGAAGCAGCATCGAGGATTGTTAATGAGGAGAAGAATTAGACTTGATTTATGACTCTCTCTAAATTAATACTGAATACTAACAGAACAAAAGGAAACATCATAGATACACATACAAAGTTTCAATTCAAACACCTTATTAGACCCTGAAGGGAAACCAGATGTTGTAGTAACGGTTCTTCAGGGATCTAAATGACAGAACACGTCTTTGTCTCTATCCGTACCTGTACTCTTTCTTTTTGGTGTCTGTAAAGCGCAGCGTGTCATCCATGCTGCACGTGACCAGATGGTCTGCGCCGTCTGTCACCATCTTGCTCACCTGGTTGCTATGACCTTTTCCTGAGAAGCAGTCGTTCTCCCCAGTTTCTGCATCCCAGTAATGTGCAGCAGAGGTTAAAGAAAACTAAAAGACAAATGAGTGTTGCTAAATCAAAAAATCACAAGACTATATAAACCCAACTTGAAGATCTGATAGACAAAACTCGCATGAGACAGATTCTACTAGTAGATTGTTGTCTTCATAAGAACCAGAGTAGGTAGTAGTAGAAGGGTTCTTTAGAATCTAGATCTTTTCATTCATGACTGGCTTCCTGTTGATTTAAACAGCAGTATTTGTTCCTACTGGACCGGGGTGGGATTCTTCCAGCTGATGTGGTTGCCAGAACTTATAACACATCTTTCAACCAGAAGCATTAAGTGAGTCAGACAGGAAGTCTGACACATTATCCAGATGAGTTCTGTTTTTAATAAACACCCTCAGAAAACTGCTAATCATCTGATGACATTATGTTCTGATACCTCCAGCGTAAAGCTGGAGGTATCAGAACATTATAACTAGCAGCATAAAGCTGGAGGTAACAGAACATTATAACTAGCAGCATAAAGCTGGAGGTAACAGAACATT
>SSNP01000170.1:158452-188068 GCA_006937955.1 Pachypanchax playfairii | reverse complement strand
GAGAACTGAACACTAAAACCTCCACATGAAGGATTCGACCCTTTAGGTGCTTCTGTAATTGTACTGATATAAAAACAAAATTAAAAATGTTTAGTGTAAAGGCCGTCAGAGCCCCGGGAGTTAAAAAGGAGTTTTTACCGAGTAGCCATCAGCCACAATGAAGACGGTAGCAACTTTCTTCTCATCAAGGACCGCCAGGTAGGCTCCATCATTAGAGTAGGCCATGTCAGTAATGGGCCCTTTAACCTCCAGAGTTTTCCCATCTGCCTTCAGGCTGTTTCCCTGAACAGAGTAGAGATGGACTCTCCCATCCTGACAACAAAAAGAACAAAGTTTAACAGCACTGAATGATGGATGAGGACGATTTCATCTTGTTGCATTTTAAATCATTCTTACAAAGAAAAACTACAACCAGCTGATACTTACTGCCCCCCCCACTGCAGCTGTAGTACCACCAGGATGGATCACTCCAACTTCTGCTTCATAGTCAAGATTCTCCAAAGTGAAAACTTTTTTCTTGTCCTTTAGGAGAACAATCTGAAAAAATAGAGCTGATAAATGAAACCATCATGTTGTATAAAGTTAAAAACAGAATCAGGACAGAGGACGTTACCTGTCCGATGCACACAGCCAGCGAGAGTCCTCCCGCTGATACCGACACACTTTTAGGTTGGAAATCCATCTTCACAACATCAGAGGCACTAAGAAGCAGCATCGAGGATTGTTAATGAGGAGAAGAATTAGACTTGATTTATGACTCTCTCTAAATTAATACTGAATACTAACAGAACAAAAGGAAACATCATAGATACACATACAAAGTTTCAATTCAAACACCTTATTAGACCCTGAAGGGAAACCAGATGTTGTAGTAACGGTTCTTCAGGGATCTAAATGACAGAACACGTCTTTGTCTCTATCCGTACCTGTACTCTTTCTTTTTGGTGTCTGTAAAGCGCAGCGTGTCATCCATGCTGCACGTGACCAGATGGTCTGCGCCGTCTGTCACCATCTTGCTCACCTGGTTGCTATGACCTTTTCCTGAGAAGCAGTCGTTCTCCCCAGTTTCTGCATCCCAGTAATGTGCAGCAGAGGTTAAAGAAAACTAAAAGACAAATGAGTGTTGCTAAATCAAAAAATCACAAGACTATATAAACCCAACTTGAAGATCTGATAGACAAAACTCGCATGAGACAGATTCTACTAGTAGATTGTTGTCTTCATAAGAACCAGAGTAGGTAGTAGTAGAAGGGTTCTTTAGAATCTAGATCTTTTCATTCATGACTGGCTTCCTGTTGATTTAAACAGCAGTATTTGTTCCTACTGGACCGGGGTGGGATTCTTCCAGCTGATGTGGTTGCCAGAACTTATAACACATCTTTCAACCAGAAGCATTAAGTGAGTCAGACAGGAAGTCTGACACATTATCCAGATGAGTTCTGTTTTTAATAAACACCCTCAGAAAACTGCTAATCATCTGATGACATTATGTTCTGATACCTCCAGCGTAAAGCTGGAGGTATCAGAACATTATAACTAGCAGCATAAAGCTGGAGGTAACAGAACATTATAACTAGCAGCATAAAGCTGGAGGTAACAGAACATTATAACTAGCAGCATAAAGCTGGAGGTAACAGAACATTATAACTAGCAGCGTAAAGCTGGAGGTATCAGAACATTATAACTAGCAGCATAAAGCTGGAGGTAACAGAACATTATAACTAGCAGCGTAAAGCTGGAGGTAACAGAACATTATAACTAGCAGTATAAAGCTGGAGGTATCAGAACATTATAACTAGCAGCGTAAAGCTGGAGGTAACAGAACATTATAACTAGCAGCATAAAGCTGGAGGTAACAGAACATTATAACTAGCAGCATAAAGCTGGAGGTAACAGAACATTATAACTAGCAGCATAAAGCTGGAGGTATCAGAACATTATAACTAGCAGTATAAAGCTGGAGGTAACAGAACATTATAACTAGCAGTATAAAGCTGGAGGTAACAGAACATTATAACTAGCAGCATAAAGCTGGAGGTAACAGAACATTATAACTAGCAGCATAAAGCTGGAGGTAACAGAACATTATAACTAGCAGCATAAAGCTGGAGGTAACAGAACATTATAACTAGCAGCATAAAGCTGGAGGTAACAGAACATTATAACTAGCAGCATAAAGCTGGAGGTAACAGAACATTATAACTAGCAGCATAAAGCTGGAGGTATCAGAACATTATAACTAGCAGCATAAAGCTGGAGGTAACAGAACATTATAACTAGCAGCATAAAGCTGGAGGTAACAGAACATTATAACTAGCAGTATAAAGCTGGAGGTAACAGAACATTATAACTAGCAGCATAAAGCTGGAGGTAACAGAACATTATAACTAGCAGCATAAAGCTGGAGGTAACAGAACATTATAACTAGCAGCATAAAGCTGGAGGTAACAGAACATTATAACATGAGTTAACAAACACCTGAACATATTTGATTGAAATGAGAGTTAACCCTGAACAAAACCTGATTCTTTCCTAATTCCTGTGTTTCTATAAAAATCAGCCGTGTTTTAGTGTAAATTTAAAGCTCATATGTTTAACAGGAACATATTCAGAATTTGAACTCACAATGATTCACTGAGTTTAAACACAAAAGGAGCATCTGTTCCACAGAGTGGCCTTTACTACAGAAGGATATTGATGTGTCCATCATGGCTTCCTGAGTAGATGTACGAACGACCGTCACTTTTGCGAACCGTCAGACACTGGATGGATTTTGTGTGACCCTGGAAGAAAACAAAATAATATTAAAAAAACAAGTGAAACACAAAACCAGACTCACAATAATCCACTCAGAAATCTGATTATATTCATTTTCCTAAGAGCAGTTTTTTGTTCTTCTACTGCTGAGACTGGGTCGACCTGCTACAGAGTAAGTTTCCAACCTGCACCAAGAAAAATGCTCATTTTGGAAAGTTTCATTAAAAAAAAAAAAAAAAAGACGGTGATACTCATCAGCAGCCTCTTTGGTGTAACTCCCTGGGTGTGTAAATACTGAGCGTGTTTTATTTTTTTTTCTCCCGGAGCATGGGATTTTAAAACTCTGACCTTGATGGTGCGTATGGGCCGGTCAGGGTTGTTCTTGTCCAGGTAGTTGATGTATCCAGACAAGGAGAAGCTGAGGAGGTGGTCTTTCTGCCACAGACAGCCCAGCTGCTGGTCCGTCACTTCAGGGCCCATGTTGAAGGTGGTGACAGCCGTACCTGCGCCGACATCCCAGAGCTTCACGGTCTTATCCCCCGAGGCAGAGATGAGCTGGGAGCTGTCAGGGCTCCAGCTCACCTGCAGGATATCAGGTGTTTCAAAAAATTAACGAAGCATAAAAAACAAGCATTTTCAATTTCATCTAATAAAATTATCAAACAAACATAAGAACATCTTATAGTTTGTACATTTTAACAACCAATGATTATGTGAGTTAGAGCATTAAAGACACACGTAGTTTCAGGAAACATTTGAATATGAAAATAAGTTTTTTTTCTGTTTTTCCAAACTAGGGAGCTGCTCAGACAAAGAAAACTCAGACACTTAACCAAATTCTCCCGAGTCATGTGACACTGAGGATCATCTGCTCATTTTAACCTTTTAGAGAACAATCCCAGCAGCAGCTACAGAAACCTACAGCATAGATTCCTCCTTTGTGTGCCTTCTCTCCTCCCAGTGATCCAACACGTTCACCGTTTGCTCCATCATAGATGAATATCTATGGAGACGATCAATAAGAACGTTACAACAGTTTACCTGTACACATGAAATCACTCATTAGCAGGTTAGATTAGATTTGTTGAACCCAATGTTAAAATTTGTTAAACAGGATTGATCACCATGGTAACACTTGTCTGTCTGTCTGTTAGCAGGATAACTCAAAAACCTATGGATGGATTTTGATGACATTTTCAGGAAAGGTCAGAAATGACTCAATGAACAATCTATTAGATTATCATCTGGATTCAGGAATATTTGTAAGGATACAGACATAGTACTTTCTACAATATGTCCACTTGGTGGTGGTCTGCACTCTCTGTTTTGTGCCTGGAGGTTTGTTCTACACTGATGAGTGGAATCTAAAATGACCAACTTGACATGTAAACATTAAAATCATTCTGATATGGTCAGCATCAGAGATGTTTGCTGTTGTGAATTTCAAATTAAAAGTTTCTGTCCACTTTCCACGACATAAAATAGGAAGTGCATCATGTTTAACAAGCAAACTATTTCCTGTCAATATTCTTTTCATCTACAGTGAAGCAACCTGCTACGATTAAAGCAACAGATATAGTTTGTGTAAAATTTGAGATAAAAAACTTAATAGGAAAGTACCAAAGATCTGGACATGAAACCCTGGTTTAATAATATAAAACAGGATTGTTTTGCTATTCACCATCATAATCTAAGTCAAAGTACCTTTATTTGTCTCCCCTGGGAGAAATCACAGACCCCATAAAAACATATGAAATAACACCAACAACCTTAGAATAAAAACTGGCTAAAATGATCCTTTAAAAAAGGCACATCACTAGATAAACATTAGAAAAAAAAGATTAAGAAAATAAATAATATTAAAAACTGTTCTGCTAACAGAATGAGCCTGTTCTCATGCCCTTCGTTACTCCTTAAATTTTAGGTGTTGTTGAGAAAGCTAACAAAGAAAATAACTCACTCATCTTCTTTTATCTGCTCCTCGACTCGTCTGTTTATGTTGGTACTCTGAGCCATTTCAGCAAACATTAACTTCTCTTTTAAAACTCGATGGTCACGTCACTTCTGTAAAGCTGAACATGTTTGGACTCTACTTCCCTCTGCAGCTTGGACCAGTGTTACTTTCTCTCATTTACTAGTTTTTTTCCCCCCATATTTAAATTCTTATATTCAAACTGTGGAGATGTAAATTCAGCTTTGACTTCCATCCATGTTGCATTTTATTGACTGCATCTGTAAAACTGCCTAAACAAAGTAAGTACCTGTTTTTTAATGATCCAGATAACTGTATCAGCTGACCTTCATTTCACACAATTACATGCACCACACTCGGTTCCATACTAACCTGCCCATCAGCACCAGCTGTGACAAATCGACTCCCATCTGGAGAGAAACGAACACAGTTGACGAACTGGCTGTGGTCCTGTAGGAGAAACCAAAAGGAGCAAAATTCATGAGCAAGAATTCACCTGAACATTCAGTTATCAAGAATGTTTAATTATAGCACAAAAACAGCTTGGGGAAATATCAGCAGTTACAATAAACATGTTTAAAGTGAGTCGTATTTTAATGCAGATTTATTCAATTAGATTTAATTTTTCTTTACTTTTGATCTTTTTTCCCCACAAATTAACCATTTGAACATTTTCACTTCAACGGACAGATGTTCCCTGTGAAAATCACTGCTTTTACTATACAGCATGAAGTGTGGCAGATTACAGTCTGGAATATTCTTCTCAGGACCATAAATACTGCAAATTTATCACTTATAAGCAGGTGGAGAGCAACAAATAAGTCATCAGAAAAAAATGACAGCAGCTTTCATCAGTCGAGTTGCAGTTTTTCCTTAACTGCACTTGTTCATCTTTCACAGTTCATAAATAATCTGCAGCAAGAAGTTTGCACATAGATCTTTGGAAAAATCCAAAGCTGACGTGCGTGTGAAAACGTTTTTCCTCCCTACAGGCCGAAACTCTGTTTTAGACCCTAATAGCAGACCAAAGATTGGTTTGATAACAGAGAAGGAAAAGGACCATTTGCTGCAAGAATAAACAGTAGGACTGGCCCTTGCATGCACACGCAACATGAGCAGCCGCCGCTATTTAAACCTGCTGCTTTCCCAAAACTGAGGAGACTGATAACACAATAAGAGCTTCACCCACATCCTGATTAACTGTAGTCTGGATTAGACACACAGAAGTGAGCCAAATAAAAATCTACATTTCTATCTCTACAAGAGATTAGAGAAAAAACCCACAACAATGGATTTAAGAGTAAATCTAGAAACAGATAATCGGTGCTAAAAGAGGAAAAGCTCTGTTTTCGTAATCTAACTCAAATTCTCCAAGAATTTATGGGGAAGTAAATTATATAGTAAAGAAATAAGGAAACACTGTCAAGAATCACCAGGGTGTAACAGATCAAAAATGATTAACGGGTATTAAAAGGCCACCAGCTCAGAGCGAGTGAAAGTTTTCAAGTGAAGCCAATGTCTGTGTAAACTGAAGAATTCATATTTTTCACAGAGAAGGGTTAAAGACAAAGACGGTATTCGGCCTATCAGCAGGATTTTAGTGCAAAAAAAGCAACCAACTCCAGCAGCTTTGGTTAAATACAATTACTCCTTTAATGAAGCAGTTCATATGGCAAGAAGCAAAAAATAAAACATCTCACCCGTATCGTGAATTTGAACTTGAAGGGCGGTCCTTCAAAGAAGGATCCGCAGGTGTCATCACTGGCAAGAGCAAGGCGGTAAGGGCGTTTCTGTTTAATGTCTACACTGTTGATTAATTTTGAATGGCCTGAAAGCTCTCCCACCGATGAGCCAGAGTCCCACAGGAACACAGAACCAAACCTGTAACGAGAGACAACAGCTCTCAATTTGTTCTGGCTGGTGAATCAGGTGACAACACACTTATTGTCTACAGATTGTAGGCTGGAGATCACTGGATTTTCAACAATGGCACAACATGAAAATGCTCAACAATAAAAAGTCTGTATTAAGGTTTCTCATGAGAGTTAAATATGGTTCAGCTTCATTTCACTAATCCTTTTAAGTAACTGCACAGCTTTTGGAAAAATTACATTTGAGTCTTACTTTTCTCGTCCATCACCAACAACAGCAATCCTTTTGCTGTCCTCTGTCCATGCGATGTCCTTGACCTTCCCTGAAATCGGGGTGTACTCATATTTGAGTATGTGCTCCTTCTGGGTGGTGTCCCAGATACGGATCTTTCCTGATACATCTAAAAAAGATTCAATAACAATCAGCTTAATAAGATACAAACGTTTCAAATCCATTTACACAAGATGTGCTGTGTCTTGTACCTCCAGATGCAATGTAGAATCCACTGGGAGCATACTTGGCAACAGTAACTTGATGAGCATGCTCAGTGTAAATGTCTGCAATAGCTGGATTCTTAAATAGATTTTTAAAAAGTGTTAGTATGTTTGCAAAATCAAAGCCTTTAAATCAACCAAATAAAGTGTCTACTTCTGAAAACATAATTTTGCTAAAAATCAAGTGTTAATCAGTTTGCTGATGTACAAGTCTGTAACATGCACTGACAAAGCTTAAAACATCCAAATAATTACATCGATGTTCCTGATGATGACACACTTCCCGTTGGTGTAGAGAAAGTTGTTTCCTTTGGGATCGCCACCGATCACCTTTGCAACCCCCCTCTCCATTTGAGGGAGACTGGCAAATACATGTTCTGCAAATACATCAGAAAATCCAAAGAATTAGCACTGAACGAAATGCAAATATTACAACATGAGGTAATGCAAGAAAACTTGGATTATTTCATTGCCGCTTTTATTTTCCTTAAAGTAATAAAATGGCAATCACAATCTAAACAAGCAAGTCTTAAAGAAACAAAACATTTAAATAAATCTGTTCGGTTTTTATGTAAACGGCATTTATCTTCTAAAGGAAGAAACTTTACATGACATTTTCATGTTAAAGCAGCCCCATCTCGTCTGACAGCCTGTCTGGACGTGTCACAACAACGCGACGTGAGCACAACTATTTCCTCTTCAGCGAGCTAAGGCTAACTTAAAGTAACTCCTCTAACCCGCTGCATTCAGAGTAAAAACAAAATTTAAAGAAACTATTCCTCATGAACAACTCTGCACATTAGCCGGTAGAAGCATTTTAGCTGTAGTTATTTTTTTGTTCATATGTGGAACGTAAGTGTCAAAAATCTAGTAGCAAATGGGCGAGGCTAGCTAGCTAGCTAGCTAGCTACCGGATTTGTTGACTAGTTTTGACCAAACAAGGGCGTCTTTGCTTCTTCTGACTCACTCATTTATACAAAATAAACCAAACTCACTCAGTTCATACGGCATTTTCTCTGTTGGCCTTTTCCTTATCGTTACGCTTCCTAAATGAATGAAACAGTGGAGACAGAGCCGCTCCTCAGGCTGTGGGCGCAACACTCCCTGATCACACAAACACGGAAGCGGCCGCAGAGAGAGTGCTGCCTGGCTTTGCCCAAATATGGTAATCTCAGATCACACGTTGTAGCTGTCAGCCAGTAGCCGTGCTCGCTGCCTGTGTGGGTAAATTTCACCTAAATATGGACTTTCAGGTGCCAGGAAAAATCCTTTGTCCCAAATCTCATCAGTCCTCGATCTAAAAGAAAGTAGTTTTTACTTTCTTTTAAACTGGTGTTTGTTTTAAACACCAGTTTAAAATAATATACACGAAAATAATTCAAGACCGATACAAAGATGAAGAACAATAGTTTTATTCCAGAATGGGAAAAAGGTGTCCCAAAAAGGGGTTTTGTTTTGGAAAAAAAAAGTGATTTGAAGTGTCTTTTATCAGCAAACAATTGTGTTAATTTTGTTTTGTCGTGTTATTTGCTTTTCTTTCAATCTAACGCACTTCTTTTAAAAATGTAAGATGTGATTGGTGTATTTTTGGATTGGGGTAGGCATAAACAGGTTTATAATTATGCCTTCTCCTTTCACAAACTGTAATTTTTTTGTAATTTTGACAAAGGTGGAACATGTTTGAAACATATAAATAGTTAAATAAAAATAACATAGTTCAATGCCATTCCAGTTACTTGTGTCATGTTTTAAATTTGTATAAACATTTACTTTTCAGACAGATGAATTTCAAAAGCCCAGGTAGTCAATGAAAGTCACAGCTCTCAGAAGCTAAAATAATCTTGAACCGTTTATATACATGATTTCATCCATCTTAATCATAAACAAATCTTTAAAAACAAAATCAGGGATGTAGTTTAAGAAAAACCATTTACCTGAAAGAACTAACCCAGGGAATATAGAACAAAGTATACCATAAATTGCTTTGGTTCCAGAACAAAAATGGAATAACCAAATGAAAAGCCTGAAGATGTAAATACGCACCATCCCACTACTTTAGCTCAACTACAGCTTCAGACGTTTAATCTTTCAATTTTATTATTATTTCTGTGTCATCCAGTGTGTGAACAGAAAGCATCCCCCGCCTGCATTGGGATTCTCCAGATATTTTTAACAGAGGCTGATTTCAGCCTGAGAGCTTGATTGACAAAATTAAATTTAAGCTTTTTATTTATTTATTTATTTTTTTGAGTTTCAAATCATTGAGAAAAGCAATAAAACTACAATGATTATTTGCTAGTTTATCGAGTCTTCTGTTGATTTATTGGTCTCGGGGATAGTTTAAATATTGGTAAAACATTTTTGTTTTAACCTCATCATTGTTTCATCTGAGGATGGTATCTGTTCCATCTTTATTTAATTCTCATAAATTATGCAAAAAGGGAAAAAATGTAATAATATAAGGCCACAGTGCAGACATCCAGGACGGTGGTCCTTCAATAAAATGATTATGATAAACAGAATGAATGGGAAATCTTAAAACTCTTTGTTTATTTGGGGATAAATTGTGGCATTTTCTTTTTATTTGGTACAACTATAATTTGTAACTATAACTATAATTCTAACTATAATTTGTATAATTTGTAAACTGATGTGGTTTCATTTCCTTTTATTTCTCCAACGAGAAGAACAGAATAAGTTCTCTGTTATTTCTTTTAAGCAGGTCTAACAACATCTATCATTAGATTTTAAACATTGACAATGAGGATTTTTTATATTTCACATGCCATTGTTGTTACGCTTGACATTAAAATATCCATATTATATGGATTTCAGATTCTGATTCACACTCATACAAGGACAAGCAATTATAAGTACAAAATATTAACAGTAATAAACATGTAACCACACCCCACAGCAACAAAAGTACACATTAAAATATTCCCTGAAGAAAACAATCCATACACAAACATGCACCATTATTGATCACAAAAGATGAACATAATAGAATAAAAGAAGAAAGCTGAGTTTGAATAAAACTTGTCAGGAAACATCCTGCCTTAACTGGTTTCACCACCACAAGGATACAGACCAAACCTTTTTGTATGTAGGTCTTACTTTGATCTATGAAACATTCTTTAATTTATTACACCAGCTGTCACTGTGACAATACATTACTTTAGATTATTGTGATGATCAAAATCAGAACTGGTTTATTGTCACTACTTGCACAATTCTTTGTTGTTGAGCTCGCACTAGGACACCAGACGGTCAATCTCATGCCTGCAGGTGGTCTCATCACCCTCAGAGAGACAGATGAGGATGGTACCATCCACAAACTTCAAGAGCTTGACAGACTGATGAGTGGAGATGCAGCTGTTGGTGTACAGGAAGAAGAGAAGAAGAGAAAGAACGCAGCCTTGAGGGGATCCAATGCTGATGGTCCAGGTATCTGAAAGCAGTTTTCCCAGCTTCACGTGCTGCTTCATGTTGGACAAGAAGTCTGTGATCCACCTGTGAGCATAGCTGGAAAAGCTTTTCCTGCAGAAGAGCTGAGATAATTGTGTTGAATGCAGAGCTGAAGTCCACAAACAGGATCCTTGTGTAGGATCCCAGGAGTCCAGATGCTGGAGGATGTGTTGCAAGTCGATGTTTACAGCATCATCTTCAGACCTGATTGCTCTGTAGGAGAACTGCACGGGGTCCAGATGTGGGTCTGTGATCTGTTTGAGGTCGGTCAGTACAAGATGCTCTAATGTCCTTATGACCACAGAGGTCAAGATGAAAGGCCTGTTAGCAAAAGTACATTTTAATTTGTGGGTCAAGTTATTGTGATTTAATTATTGATATTAAATAAAGAGTAAAAATGTATAAAAAGGGATGAAACATAGATTTTGTGTGTTAGATAACTGCAAAAAAAGATTTCTAACTCTTGGCTAGGCATCAGAAACCTGGTTGGTATCCTGGCTGCTATCAAAGATCAAGATCAGGTCAGGCCAGGATTACTAAAAAATCCTAGTTTAATCCGCTATTTGGCTTTTGTGACATAGCCTCGGTTTCTTCTTCTATCCCGGATTACGAAATTTTACTGTAGTGGATCTGATTCTGACATGTCATGTACCACGTGTCCAGCTGGGGGCGCACCTCCGACTCTCCAGCCACCACAGAAGAAGCCAGGTCCACTTGGTGTGAAACGATGGCGGCCGCCTTGAGAGGAAGCTTTGTAACATTGGTCAAGGTGAGTTTACAGATATTTACAGAATAAATTAGCCCAAATATCACCAATAAAACGAGCTGTGTAGGTTTTACAATGTTAAACACAAGCAGTGTGTTAACATCAACTGTTCAGGTTACCGCTAACATCAGCTAATGCACGCGGAAACAACCGTTAACTTTTGATTCAATAAATTAATTTAATCTAATTATCAGTTAACTGCTGACAAACTCTCCTTAAAACGACTTATATTTATCTGGACAAATTTAGACTAGTAATGATTTGAAAGGTTTTGTGTCAAAGTCATTCTCGACTCTCCTGAAAGAGACAAGTTGGATTTAAAACATGGATATGAATGTAATGATCTCTGTAGTCCTTCAATGTGTTTCCAGTGTAACAAGCTGTTTGTACTCACAGCTGTTTCATTGATCTTCATACAGGTCTCTAAATTAACTTTTGTGATCAACAGCCGCTGTGGCTAGAAGATTTCTAGTTACCAGCCAGTCAGATTTTCTACTGGCCAGTTTTTCTGCAACTGAATACATTAAAACTATGAAAAAACGAACTAATAAAAAATTTGTGTAATTTATATCTTATATGTGTTAAGGGCGTGCCTGAGTGTTTGACTCAGTTCTATAATTGATACACTGCATGCAGAAGTTAGCAGACATCCAGTTGCTGTATGAGACATTCACTTGAAACATGAGAATATTAGAAACAAGACAAGTAACTGAAATGAGTTGCTGCTTTCAGCTCTGGCCAAAGTGGCCTGTGAAGTTTTTTTGGTACCCAACATGCATTTTAACATTTAGTGGGTGTTAATTTAGAGTCCTGACAAGAACTGATTAGATTTTTAATAATAATCACTCCATTTCCAAGATTTAAAGAGAACCCGTCAAATAAAGTTAATTTACCCTGAGTGTCAGTCAAGTAAATGTTCTGAATTTCAGTATTTTTTGTGTTTATTTCTCTACAAGAAATGTAAAAAACTGATAATGTTGTTTTGGAACTGTTTGTTTATCCCTCCCCTCCAGGGTCTGGGAGGCCTCAGGTGGCAGCAGCTGACCTCTCAACATCTGAGTGTGACCGCAGGTCTCTGTAGTTCCACGACCACACCGGCCCACGCTGATGGTACCTTCAAGGTCACAATGGTTCCGGGAGATGGAGTGGGACCTGAGCTGATGACAGCTGTCAAGGATGTTTTTAAGGTACTTCTGTGTGAGAAGAGAAATGGAGGAATGACTGAAATGTGTCACCTTGTCTTTTTACATGTATTTACCAAACATACATGATGTCATCTGGGTCAGTGATCATACTAACAAAGATGTAAAACATTCATTTAATTCATGCCATTCTGGGTTTTAAGAGGATTTTTTCAAGTTTGCATTATGTTAAGGTGGATTTGTCGTTCTTTACGTTAAGGCAGGTGACATTCCTGTTGAATTTGAGGAGTTCCATCTGAGTGAAGTTCAAAACATGGCCAGCGAGGAGAAATTAGACCAAGTATTAACCTCAATGAGAAACAACAAAGTGGCCATCAAAGGTAGATTCACCTGTTCTGTAGTGTTTCAAAATAACACTATAGGATACAAGTTTGTGATAAAGTCCTTTGGTTTGGCTGTACTTTGGCGTTTTTAGGATGTAAACTCTTTTTCTTATCTAGGAAAGATTCACACACCCATGGACTATAAAGGAGAGCTGGCTTCATATGAAATGAAACTAAGGTAACTAAAGAAGCTAAAATGAGAAAAAGGGTCATTTAAACATTTTTTTAATAACCCTGCATCTTTTTTGATGTCTCAGACGTAAACTGGACCTTTTCGCTAACGTGGTTCATGTGAACAGCCTGCCTGGTTACAGCACTCGCCACAACAACCTGGACCTGGTCATCATCCGCGAGCAGACTGAGGGGGAGTACAGCTCCCTCGAGCATGAGGTCAACAATTCTGTTAACCATCATTGTCAAACACCTGAAAATAAAAGAATCATCTGTGGGAAATAACATGCACCCTCTTGTCTTTCTAGAGTGTGACAGGTGTGATCGAATGTCTGAAGATCATCACCAGAGAGAAATCGAGGCGCATCGCCAAGTTTGCGTTTGATTACGCCACCAAAAAGGGCCGGAACAAGGTGACAGCTGTTCACAAAGCGAACATCATGTGAGTGAGTTGAGAGGAGGCTCCTCCACTTCCCTAAAATGGTGTGAATTACGGTCGCGATCTGCATCACAGTTATAGCAACGCTTGCTTACGTGTCATTTCAGGAAATTAGGCGATGGCTTGTTTCTGCAGAGTTGTGCAGAAGTGGCACAGCTGTACCCCAAAATAAAATATGAAAACATCATCATTGACAACTGTTGCATGCAGGTATTTTTTTTATTTTCTCACTCTTCATTTCTCTTGTTCCTCATTCCAAATGTGGCACTATGAAATGTTCACTGATCGTCCTGTTTTGTCTCTAAAACAATGTGTTTTCTGTTTGTCTTTGCTGCAGCTGGTCCAGAATCCCTACCAGTTTGATGTGCTGGTGATGCCCAACTTGTACGGGAATATAATCGATAACCTGGCTGCAGGGCTGGTTGGAGGAGCGGGAGTTGTTCCGGGGGAAAGCTACAGCGCAGAATATGCTGTTTTTGAGACTGTGGGTTTCCATTCAAAGCTCATCATCCTAAATACGAGCTCATTCCTGTTTCAATATAAAAAAGTGAAATATTTAAAACTGATTACAAAAAAGCCCAGTGGACACTTAGGGTCATTTTGTATTTTTTTTCCCTTCGTCATTTTCAGGGTGCACGCCACCCTTTTGCACAAGCTGTAGGGAGGAACATCGCCAACCCCACAGCCATGTTGCTCAGTGCTTCTAACATGCTTCACCACCTCAAGTGAGTCACCTGTCTAAAGGCTTTATGAAAACTTTCACAACTAATTCCAACATTTCGTAGACATCTGTGCCCATTTGTAACATTAAATTTCATTTCAGTTTGGAATATCACTCCCAGATGGTGTCGGACGCTGTTAAGCGGGTCATCAAACAGGGAAAGGTACATGTTTTTCTTTTCTAATGTCTTATGGTGCGTTCACACCCCGCAACGCGTCCAGGCAGCAAAACACTCAAACAGCTTTAAATAAAAACACAGCTGCTTTCACACTTTGCACAGTCTGCGTGTCACGTCAGTACATCACAGGTGGGCGGGGGATTTCTCTGTTGCTATAGTAATTTATAACATGACAGATCATGTAGAGAGAGTGGCTTGGATTTATTTAATAAATAAAGCTATACAACGTGGTCGTCGGTGTGGATACACCCCATTGAGACGATCTGAGTTTCATAAAATATGAAACTGTTTACCTGGAACTCCAATATCCTCCGATATCTTCCTCCAGATAAAGTCCGATATCTTCCTGTCCTTATAAAAAGATGAAGATGGGTCATACAGTTTGTGGTGGTTACAAACAGTGATAATCAGTTTCTCCTCCATTTTCAAATGAATTGGAACGTCTATCAGATCTAGGCTTTGATGACGTGATCAGTAAAAAGTTCAAGTTTATTTATTTATAAAGTTCCAGTTCATGACAAAGTCATTTCAAGGCACTTCACAGAAAAATCTACCAATTAATAATAAAACATTTTCTATCAGGAACCAGCTGATTGGGCTGAATTGTTATTTCAGATCAATCCTCCATCCTGAGCAGCACGATTGGTGACAGTGGAAAGGAACGACTCCCTCGAGTCGCTCATTGATTGCTGCCCCAAAGTTATATTTCCCAACTTCAAGCAGCAGCTGCGTGGACGCGCGCGTCCAGCTGCATGGTAGCTCGGCGCAGCTTGACGCCCACCTGCTGCTTAATACCATAGAGCTTACAGACCTGGACGCGTTGGGCGGTGTGAACGCACCATAACAGTGTGGGGTTAGTTCCATCCATTCCTGGTCTTCAAGGACCTCCAGCCTGCATCTTGTAGATGTTTTCTGCTCTAACACCTGAGTTGAGTAACTCTGTGAATCACAGGCTTCTGCAGAATTTGTGGACATGCTTAACAGTTATTTCAGCTGTTAAACCAGGTGTTTTAAAGCTGGGAAACATCTAAAATATGCAGGATTGTGGTCCTCGACTATAGAGATGTCCAACAATGCAAAAAAAAAAAAACTAACAAAGTTAACACCAGACGACACAGATTTTCTACATCTTGTGTTAGTACAGTAAAAACACTAACCAACCAAACCAAAAATACTTTATTAATCCCCGAAGGGAAATTAAATATTGTTGTAGCTCAGTTCTTCTTCAAAGAACCATTGTAGAGGGTTCTAGATGTGGACGGGAAGGATCTCCTGTAGAGGGTTCTAGCTGTGGACAGGAAGGATCTCCTGTAGAGGGTTCTAGCTGTAGACGGGAAGGATCTCCTGTAGAGGGTTCTAGCTGTAGACAGGAAGGATCTCCTGTACAGGGTTCTAGGTGTGGACAGGAAGGATCTCCTGTAGAGGGTTCTAGCTGTAGACGGGAAGGATCTCCTGTAGAGGGTTCTAGCTGTAGACGGGAAGGATCTCCTGTAGAGGGTTCTAGCTGTAGACAGGAAAGATCTCCTGTAGAGGGTTCTAGCTGTGAACAGGATGGATCTCCTGTAGAGGGTTCTAGCTGTGGACAGGAAGGATCTCCTGTAGAGGGTTCTAGCTGTAGACGGGAAGGATCTCCTGTAGAGGGTTCTAGCTGTAGACGGGAAGGATCTCCTGTAGAGGGTTCTAGCTGTGAACAGGATGGATCTCCTGTAGAGGATTCCAGGTGTGGACGGGAAGGATCTCCTGTAGAGGGTTCTAGCTGTAGACATGAAGGATCTCCTGTAGAGGGTTCTAGCTGTAGACGGGAAGGATCTCCTGTAGAGGGTTCTAGCTGTAGACAGGAAGGATCTCCTGTACAGGGTTCTAGGTGTGGACAGGAAGGATCTCCTGTAGAGGGTTCTAGCTGTAGACGGGAAGGATCTCCTGTAGAGGGTTCTAGCTGTAGACGGGAAGGATCTCCTGTAGAGGGTTCTAGCTGTGGACAGGAAGGATCTCCTGTAGAGGGTTCTAGGTGTGGACAGGAAGGATCTCCTGTAGAGGGTTCCAGGTGTGGACAGGAAGGATCTCCTGTAGAGGGTTCTAGATGTGGACGGGAAGGATCTCCTGTAGAGGGTTCTAGATGTGGACGGGAAGGATCTCCTGTAGAGGGTTCTAGATGTGAACGGGAAGGATCTCCTGTAGAGGGTTCTAGCTGTGGACAGGAAGGATCTCCTGTAGTGGGTTCTAGCTGTGGACGGGAAGGATCTCCTGTAGAGGGTTCTAGCTGTAGACATGAAGGATCTCCTGTAGAGGGTTCCAGGTGTGGACGGGAAGGATCTCCTGTAGAAGGTTCTAGCTGTGGGCGGGAAGGATCTCCTGTAGAGGGTCTAGCTGTGGACAGGAAGGATCTCCTGTAGAGGGTTCTAGCTGTAGACAGGAAGGATCTCCTGTAGAGGGTTCTAGATGTGGACGGGAAGGATCTACTGTAGAGGGTCTAGCTGTGGACGGGAAGGATCTCCTGTAGAGGGTTCTAGCTGTGGACAGGAAGGATCTCCTGTAGTGGGTTCTAGCCTGTGGACGGGAAGGATCTCCTGTAGAGGGTTCTAGCTGTGAACAGGATGGATCTCCTGTAGAGGATTCCAGGTGTGGACGGGAAGGATCTCCTGTAGAGGGTTCTAGCTGTAGACAGGAAGGATCTCCTGTAGAGGGTTCTAGCTGTGCACAGGATGGATCTCCTGTAGAGGGTTCTAGGTGTGGACAGGAAGGATCTCCTGTAGAGGGTTCTAGCTGTAGACGGGAAGGATCTCCTGTAGAGGGTTCTAGCTGTAGACATGAAGGATCTCCTGTAGAGGGTTCTAGCTGTAGACATGAAGGATCTCCTGTAGAGGGTTCCAGGTGTGGACGGGAAGGATCTCCTGTACAGGGTTCTAGGTGTGGACAGGAAGGATCTCCTGTAGAGGGTTCTAGCTGTGGACAGGAAGGATCTCCTGTAGAGGGTTCTAGCTGTAGACGGGAAGGATCTCCTGTAGAGGGTTCTAGCTGTAGACAGGAAGGATCTCCTGTAGAGGGTTCTAGCTGTGAACAGGATGGATCTCCTGTAGAGGATTCCAGGTGTGGACGGGAAGGATCTCCTGTAGAGGGTTCTAGACGTGGACGGGAAGGATCTACTGTAGAGGGTCTAGCTGTGGACGGGAAGGATCTCCTGTAGAGGGTTCTAGCTGTGGACAGGAAGGATCTCCTGTAGAGGGTTCTAGCTGTGGACGGGAAGGATCTCCTGTAGAGGGTTCTAGCTGTGGACAGGAAGGATCTTCTGTAAGGGTTCCAGGTGTGGACGGGAAGGATCTCCTGTAGAAGGTTCTAGCTGTGGGCGGGAAGGATCTCCTGTAGAGGGTCTAGCTGTGGACAGGAAGGATCTCCTGTAGAGGGTTCTAGCTGTAGACAGGAAGGATCTCCTGTAGAGGGTTCTAGATGTGGACGGGAAGGATCTACTGTAGAGGGTCTAGCTGTGGACGGGAAGGATGTCCTGTAGAGGGTTCTAGCTGTGGACAGGATGGATCTCCTGTAGTGGGTTCTAGGTGTGGACGGGAGGATCTCCTGTAGAGGGTTCTAGCTGTAGACGGGAAGGATCTCCTGTAGAGGGTTCTAGCTTTGGACTGGAAGGATCTCCTGTAGAGGGTTCTAGCTATGGAACAGGATGGATCTCCTGTAGAGGGTTCTAGGTGTGGACGGGAAGGATCTCCTGTAGAGGGTTCTAGCTGTAGACAGGAAGGATCTCCTGTAGAGGGTTCTAGGTGTGGACAGGAAGGATCTCCTGTAGAGGGTTCTAGCTGTGGACGGGAAGGATCTCCTGTAGAGGGTTCTAGCTGTAGACAGGAAGGATCTCCTGTAGAGGGTTCTAGCTGTGAACAGGATGGATCTCCTGTAGAGGGTTCTAGCTGTAGACATGAAGGCTCTCCTGTAGAGGTTCTAGCTGTAGACAGGAAGGATCTCCTGTACAGGGTTCTAGGTGTGGACAGGAAGGATCTCCTGTAGAGGGTTCTAGCTGTAGACGGGAAGGATCTCCTGTAGAGGGTTCTAGCTGTGGACGGGAAGGATCTCCTGTAGAGGGTTCTAGCTGTGGACAGGAAGGATCTCCTGTAACGTTCTGTGCTGCAGCTGATTATGAAGAATCTTCTGACTGAAGACACTCTGTTGTTCAGTTACTGTGTTGTGAAGAGGATGATGAGGGTTTTCCATCATGTTCTTCATCCTCCTTTGGACAATCAACTCAAGAGACTCCAGTTCAGTCTCCATGACAGAATCAGTCCTCCTTATCCATCTGTTCAGCCTCTTCTTGTCACCTGCTCAGATGCTCTGCCCCCAACAGGTGACTGTAGATGTGATCAGCTGACAAACTCCTCTTCAAATCTCTGTCTACTACTACTACTACTACTACTACTACTACTGTCATTTAGCAGACGCTTTTATCCAAAGCGACTTACATTGAGAGAACATACAAGCAAGAAATCAAAGAGAAGGAAACAATATAAGGAGGCGGACTGTTTGGAGTCCAGTTTAATTCCGACACTGATACATCAAGTGTATCAATTTGTGAGAGATAAATTCTCAAATCGCTATCATAAATCATAAATTAATCCCACATTAAGACTGAAAGTGTTCTTTAAAGAGGTGAGTCTTAAGTCTGCTCTTAAAAGTAGCTGCCGACTCTGAGGATCGGACCGAGTTTGGTAGGTCATTCCACCATCGGGGGACAACAGAGGAGAAGAGTTTGGAACATGATCTCATGCCACGTTGTGGTGGAAGCGCTAGGCGTCTTTCAGCGGCTGAGCGTAGCTGACGCGTGGGAATGTAGGTTTGGATGAAGGAGTGAAGGTAGGTAGGAGCTGTGTGTGTTAGAGTCTGGTAAGCCAGAAGCAGAGCTTTGTATTTGATGCGTGCTGCAACTGGAAGCCAGTGCAGGGAAATGAGCAGCGGAGTGACATGAGCCCTCTTGGGCTGGTTGAAGACCAGACGTGCTGCTGCGTTCTGAATCATCTGCAGAGGTTTAACCGAGGACGCCGGAAGACCGGCCAGCAAAGAGTTGCAGTAGTCGATCCGGGACAAGACCAGGGCCTGGACCAGAAGCTGTGTGGTGTGGTCTGTCAGGAAGGCTCTGATTTTCCTGATGTTGTAAAGCGCGAATCGACATGAGCGAGCTACGGAGTTAACCTGCTCTTTGAAGGACAGCTGGTTGTCCAGTATGACACCAAGGTTTCTGGCGGAGGTTTTGGGGAACAGCGTGATGGAGTCAAGCTGCACGCTTATCTGAGGAGGTAAGGAGTTACTGGCAGGACAGACAATGAGGTCAGTTTTGGACAGATTAAGCTGAAGGTGGCGATCCCTCATCCACGCCGAGATATCTGAGAGGCAGGCAGATATCCGCATTGAGACGGATGTATCGTCTGGAGGGAAGGAGAGGAGGAGCTGAGTGTCGTCAGCGTAGCAATGGTATGAGAAGCCATGGGAGCGAATGATCTCGCCTAATGAGGTGGTGTATAAAGAGAAAAGGAGAGGACCAAGGACCGAGCCCTGCGGGACACCCGTCGCCAGCTCATGCAGACTGGACATCTGTCCATGCCACGAGACTCTGAAAGATCTTTCCGCAAGGTACGAGGTGAACCACGAGAGGACCGGTCCCGAGATGCCAAGCTTAGATAGTGTCGAGAGGAGAATGAGGTGGTTGACTGTGTCGAAAGCAGCAGACAGGTCAAGGAGTACGAGTACTGAGGAGAGACCAGCCGATCTGGCAACCCGTAGTGACTCTGCAACTGAGAGAAGAGCGGTTTCAGTGGAATGGCCTCGCTTAAAGCCTGATTGATAAGGATCAAGTAGGTCATTGTCATGGAGGAACTGTGAGACTTGAGTGAAAACGGCTCGCTCTAGGATCTTGGACATGAACGGTAGGAGCGAGACTGGCCGGTAGTTTCCTACCTGGGCCGGGTCTGCTCGTATTGTTTGAAAGACAGAGACACGCTGGAGTCCAGGATATGTTCCTTTAGCCATGTCTCAGTAAAACACATGATGCTGCATCCTGATACTCTAGCTGGGTCTTCAACAGAGTTTCAAGTTCATCCACCCTCCCAGAGAGAGAAGATCTCACATTTGTCAACATGACTGACTGACTTATTCCTCTGCTCTTTCCTGTAAACAAGTCTCCTGTTGCCATGGTTACGTATCATAATGAATGGCTAAAAAGTGATAAATTAAGCAAAAACCCTCAATTAGCACCGCATCCAAATCAGAATAACAAAATATTTAAAAATAGTATTTCCAGAAGAAAAAACTAGCAAGAAATACTCAAAAAGAACAAAAAATGCTATCAAATGCTAGCGATGTGACAGAGCTACTCCAACAAGCAGCTGCCAGTTGAAGTGCTATTCTGGAATCATAACATAATAATCATAAAATAACGGGATGCTCTAAAAGTGCACATGTAACTTGTAAAACAGCATTTGTTTGGATTTAGAGGTCAGTAACTGAAAATGTTTACAATTTGTGTTGGACATTTTGTTAACATATTGTTAACATATAAACAGTTCTTGGCTTACAGATGTTATTCTGATTATTTCACTGTAATATGTTAGAAAGCCTTTGGATTTAATGTGAGGGAACATTTATGTTGGTCTGCTGCTTTTTTCGTTTATTTTGCCATTTTGGTGTCATTTCACTATTTTCCATCATTAACATTAGCTTATCCTCCTGACTACCAGTAGTACTGGTACTACTACCATACTGGTAGTCAGGAGGATAAGGTTTGTCAGCCTTTTTCCCAGCATGGCTGTTTATCATAAAATGATTCATTTATCAGACAGCTGGTCACATGACTGTAGAATCTGTCTGCATGTCATCTAAAAGCTCCTTTTCTGTTCTTTTTATTTCTTTGTGTTAATGTGTGCGTGCGTGTGTGTGTGTATGTGTGCGTGCGTGCGCACGTCCCAGGTACGGACTCGGGACCTCGGCGGGTACTCCACCACTGGCGACTTTGTGAATGCAGTTGTTGAAAACCTGCGTTTCCGACCTAGTCATTAAGGCTCCACTCAGACATTGCCTTCCATTTGGACACGGATCTTAACATGACCTGTGTACATGTTAAGATCATCCATGTTTCATGACTACTCTTATAGACTTACTGTGAGATCTCCATCCTGCAGGCTGCCGTCTTGTTTCATCCTTCCACCTTCATTCCTTCTCCTTTTGTTTCACAATGAGATTGTCAGACAGCCCTTGGTCGACAGTTTGCCTCGATGTGAACACAAACCTAACATATTTATTTTTTAACATGTTGTTCCATGTCATTGCACACGGGCTGCCTCCTGCAACTAATCAGCTGTGACTGTCAGTCCAACTGCCTACGCCGCTTAAGATCTCAAACATTATAGAGTCACAGCTGATCAGTAGCGTCACGTCATGCAGCTTTGCTTGTGAGGACTCGTAGTAACATTTCTAGGTTGAGAGAGGACGGAGGAATTGAATGTTCCATAAAACCGTGATTTGTTTGTTTGTTAGCTGTTAGTTCAGCTCACAAGGCAGGAATTAATTTTGATTGTTCAAATTGGTCAGTAAAATCTGATCATGTCTTTATAAACTAACTGTAAGGAAACCACACGCTGCCTTATTCTCCATACAGATTATGTTGGAGTTTTTCTAAAATTTCTTTGAGTTAAACTTTAAAATCCCACCCTGATGTTTAAATAAGTGCTGAGATTTACTGTGAAAGCTGATCGACCTTCTCCTGCATCTTTTGTTATTGTTGTTGTTGTTATTCGTCTCCTCTGCAGCTCATTGATATATAAACAACTGAGTTAAAATTTCCATTAAAGCAGAAGAATTCCAGTTATCCGAAGACTGTAGAGTGATTGAAAGCAGCTGCTTCAGTTCACCTGATCCAAACCTGAACTTGAACAGAACCACCTGTGCCTTTCCACATGAGTTCTGTTAAATAAAACTCAACATCTGTGTTGCTTTAGGAGTCATTCTGAATTTAAATAATCAATGTTAATTTAAGTTATCTGAAAGATATTAAATATATACACAGTAATCAGCTGTAAAAATAACAGCACATTTTCCCTAATTGTTAGAAAAAAAACAATGTAAGTGGATTAAAACAAGAAAAAGGTTGAAATGTTTGTGTGTTCTTGTTTTTTGTTTGTTTTTGGGGTTTTAACAGGCTGAACAACAATATTATGTTCCTACATCTCTATCAAATCTGTTGAAGCACCACATCTAAATTTTAATCTTGACAGTACTGATTATATCGAGGGAAGATGGGCTGGTGTTTTTGTTTCTATAACGTCTCAGTGTTTGGATTACAAGAACAACGATCGAAGGCTCTTTATGACGCAGCCTGTGATACTGTATGTGGACATGTGCTGCTGCAGCTGTGCACATAGTAACACGCTGTCCCTGTGTTTGCAACAGGTGCGCACTGGAGACCTTGGGGGCTATGCAACAAGCGATGAATTCACCAGGGCTGTCATTGCTAACCTGGCAGTCTGAGCTTTGTAAATGCAAATCTGTCAGCTGCTGAGACGTACGCTTCCTCTTATTTACCTCCCATCATATAGACTTCACACTCCTGCAACAATATATTGAAGCTTGAAGTCATTTGTTTTTATCTCGACACTGTAAAATGCAGAAGGAATTTGTTCCCAAATGCCACAGTTTCCCCTTCCCACACCCTCACTGAGCTTTCTGTCTGAAAACATTCTACCTAATGGTTTTTATTTCAGGAGATTAGCCAGCAGTCAAAATATGATGGATGTAAACTACTTATTATTTATTAACTTCAAGTCTCAGAGCATTACTTCATCTGTGAGCTGTGAATGATAAATGAGCTGTAACTGCTTGTGTGTGAAAGACTTGCATGACTCTTACTGGAAGACTGATGCAGTATTTAGTGTTATTAAAAGTTCATCACGTGCGCCGGTGGCTCAGTCAGCATCCATCACCTCAGAGCGGCTCGGATTCTCGTTTCCAGATGATTCAAATCTGGTGGTATATGAGAACATGCAAAATGTAAGAAGAGTTTGTCAGATACATCATAAACACGTGAGATTTTACAGCTAATCGAAGACCTGAGCACATATTGAAAAGGAAATTTTATAACTTATAATCAACCCTTTATTTGCTATTAAGTGGTTTATAAAGCTTTAAGTTTATTTAGATTTTACTAGGATTAATAACTCAAAGTATTAGGTTTTAAAAGATTCTTGTTCTAGATGAAGCAGCAGTGATTAATATCTTATCAAGTGCTAATGTATATTAAAATAACTGGATTCTGCAGTTGTCCTGAGCAGCAATAGGATTTCCTAAAATTATTCACTTTTTTTAAGATTTGCCTCTTAACTATAAAATTATTACTATATATAATTATTCATGACAGTGTAAAAGTGAATTAAGGCAGTAGCATTTTGTTTGGTCTCTGTTTTGTTCCTGAACACGTTATATTTCTGTTTAATAAAATAATAAAATACAGTAAAGTGAGTGTCTGACTAAAACATTTTTAGTGCTTATAAACCGACCGCGTTTTAAAATGTTTATGATGAAAGTCATTGTTCCCTGCTGGTTGTTTGACCTGCTGCCCCGCCAGCAGGTGTCGCTGTCGGCTACATAGTGGCGCGGAGTCTCGCGGCCTGGGAATTTTCTGCTGCTTCCCATTCTTCCGATGCAGACAGACACACAACATGGCGGACTAGGAGAGTCGGCCGACGCGCCCGGATACAGCCGATAAACTGTGGGGTTTATCATCAAAGCAGGTAACCAAAAAAAAAAAACTCACCGGTGAAGTTCCGTGTTTCTCCAGGGGGATTTCTTAATTTCTGGATTTATCTGTGGAAAGTGCGAAGTGTTGGGAGTGAGTCCCAGGTTGTGCTTCCCTCCTCCGCTATCACCCAGATCCCCCACCCCGCTCACACTCTCAGTTCCTGGGGTGTGGAGACTGGGACCGGGGTTGGAAAACGTGGAAGGAAAAAACGGATACATTTGGTTTTAATTAGTCCCTCCACAGGTTTCCTCTGAGCGCACCGGGAGTTGTGGTGAGTTTTTTATTGTTCTGTGTTTTTGTTGCGCGAAGCTTGAATCACACTTGTTACAATGTCGCTGTGTACAAGCATGTTTCCTCTTGATGTAACGTTATAACCCCCCCCCCCCCAAAAAAAAGCTCTCGTTTTATTTATGCCGTTAGTGGAGATGAAGTATGCGGAAGGAGGTGATCGACTTTAACAGTTTCTCTCCATGAAACATGTGAGAAGTAGCGGAGATGACAATTTAAGCGAAGCTCACGGGCTCCCAAAAATGATAAGAGAGGGGGGGGGTTAACTTTGTGTGTGACAAATAAAAGTCACAAGTGATTTTGTTGTGGCAGCACTGACGGATGCGGTTGCACTATCACAAACAAAGAGGGGTCTCTGAGCTGCCTGACTGGAAAGTACACTGTATTGATCAATGCCTTGTTATTACATGTCCAGAGAGAGAGAGGGGGGGGGGGGGGGGGGGGGGGGGGGGGGGGGGGCTGCGGGTCTTCATCATGAAGTAGGTCGTCCTAACATTAACATGTATCTTCTGTCAAATCACAACAGCTGCTTTGTGCTGCTTCTTCAACCCTCCCCTTCTGTTCCAACCTCTCCCAAAGTTTTGTAATGATTAATAATCTCCTTTCTTTCCGTCGTTGGGCGTAACGAAGCAAACTTCTGAAATTAATTTGTAAGTTACAAGCATGAAAAGTCTTGTTTGACATAAAATCTAGGGTAAATTTGGGAAAGTTTCAGAAATGCAGCACTCCCTGTTTCACTGCAGCAGAAAAGGAGAGTAGATGGTCTTCGTCCTGATGAGGAACAGCCTCGATCGACATATCTTCTCCCTGGAGCTCAACACCAAACATCTGGTTTAATTCAATGAGCTGCAGCTCGTATTTAACACCGTCCCTCGTTCTGTGTGCTCATCCACATCAGCTTTGTTGAGGTCATGACATGTTCGTACAACATGTGCAGAGTTCCTTTTCCAACATGACTCCCTCAGGCCTGCCGTGACCTCTGCTCATCAGGTCTGAACACGTCTGCACCATGTCATCAAGAAAAGTGACTGTATGACAGCAGAGCAGATCTTCTGCCAGCTATTTTAGGAGGACTGAGTTATTTCTGACTTGGGAAGAGGAAAGAGTTTCTGCAGAGACGAGTGATCTTCACACCGAGCTTTTCATGATTGTCCCACTTTCTAAAAATAAGTGGAGCTTTTAAATTGTCTTGCTGGAGCTCTGAGAGTACATTTCAGTGGGCGGATAACCTCAGAGTGGGGAAGTTTCACAATTTCAGGACTCTCTGGTTCTTTGGGTGGAGCTTATTTTTGTTTCCACCTGTAGGCCTGCGTGTTTTTAGTGTGAAGGAGAGCTGTTTTTCAGCTAATTGCAGAATTAACTGCTACATATAGAAGCCTATGAAACATGTTTTCCACAATATTGGAAAGGTATAATTAATTATGACACAAGATCCAAATGAAATGTTTTGTACGTCTTTCAGATTAATTCAGATGTGTTCTTCAGTAGATGCAGGGTGAAGATTATGATTGTTATTATTAGCTACTCCGTTGATCCTCCCAGATCATCAAACTAATTTAATATCATATCAAAGATCACACATGAGAAACTATGTCAGTGACATCTATCAGTCTGGAAGGGTTTCCATATCTGTTTCTAAAAGACTCCAGAGAATCACAGCGAGAGCTGATATCCACAAATGAAGAAAACCACTTTAAATCTTTCCTAAATGACTCTAAGAGCTCACCAAGGACTCACCCAGGAGCAGAGACAAGACTGCTTAACGTCTAAAGCTCTACAGGCCTCACCTGTCTCAGTTCATGATTCAATAATAAGGCCAACATGGCCGCCATGGTAGAGAAAACCACTGGTGACCAAAAATCACCTAATAGCTCATCTCGTGTTTGCTTAAAAAACATGCTGATGATCCTCAAGACTTTGGGGAAACTTTTCTGAGGACTGGCGAATCAAAAGTGACATTTTTTGGAAGGATTGCATATGGTGACATCAGGAGTAAAACTAACTCTCCATACTGGACTCAGAGTAATAAGCACGGTGGTGGTGGTGTGATAGTCTGGGGCTCTAACACAAGTAGAACATCCAGTTTGTTACTTTGAGCTCCTGAGTTCTGAAACAGGTCAGTGATCTAAAGCAAAACACCAAGTCCACCTCGGAATAGCTAAAAGAAAGAAACCTGTATAAAGATCTTGGATCCTGGTCCAGGTCCAAACTGAACTCTGATAATGACGTAGTGGAAGGATTTTAAACAGACCATTTACATTTAAAAACCCTCTAATGTGGCTGGATTAAAAATAAAATCAGCAAAATTCCTCCTCAGTGACCTGGAAGACCAGTTAGATGGTGCTGCCAACTAGTTTTAGGGGGCAAATACTTTTTCCACACGGGCAGGTTGATTTTTCTATTAATAAATAAAAACAGCATTTATGTATTTACTCAAGTGATCTTAGATATTAAAATATGTTTGATCATCTGAAATAGTAAAATGAAAGCAAAAATAGAAGAAATATGCAGGGGGCAAATACTTTTTCACAACACTATAATTTATCGCCCAAATGTAAGAAATCTGGATAACGTGTGATTACTCACTTTCAGTGAATTTCAGTTTGATTTTTTTCTATTTATTAAATATTAGAGATACTCGTTTGTTTTGATCATAAAATCTGGGATAATCTGCCGCTGACCTTCTCGTCTCTTTGTTAGATCTGGGATTAGACAGTCACTGTTATAATATAAATTGGGGTGGTAATCTGACTGTGTGGAGGTATCGAGGGCTGCAGGGTTGAATTGTGAGAGCCATACTTGTAAATATAGATTTGCCCCTGACATGGGTCCACCAGCTGGGCCATTTTTACCCTTTTTTGAGGAAAAAAATAAGCTTTTAAAGAAATTTATTATGAACACTAGAAAATATAGAATATAGAAGTTAAACATTAGATGCTCGTCTTGTTGATGAGAATCTTGTGTTTCGGAGGAAGAACAGGACAGAAGTACCGGTACTGCTGAAGATCAGCTTCAATCTGAACTTGTTGGAAAAGTTCAGTAGTGATTAAAATGTTTCAGCTGCCAACAAACCTTGATGATACCAAGAACAGTTTCCTTATCCAACCGTGTCATCTGAAACACCGAGTCCACTCAGCTCAGATGGTGACAGAGTTCTTTACCTGTAGATTTCTTACTGCAGACCTGAATCTTTAGCACGTGCTGAAGGAGATTCTGGACGACCTTTTTATTATCAAAACAAAATCTTGGTGGAAAAAACAAACAAAACGTTGCTGCATTTCCAGACTGAAAGTGTTGCTGTGGGCCATAAAACTTATTTTATTCTTTTTCCTGCAACTGCTGAGGAGGTTGTTTTTGTTGGTGTTAGTTTTTTGTTTATCTGTTTGTAAACAAGATAAATTGAAATGTCTTAAATGCATTTGGGTGAAATATTCTGGAGATGTTGAGAATGACACAGATAGCTGCCAGGACTATTTCATGGATTCTTTTATTACAAAATGGGTCAATTTCACAATTTTCTCTTTTACTTCCACAATTATTATGTAGAAATTTGGTAAAACTATGTTGGTACTGGTAATCCAGAAACTTGAATTTGTAGGACTCATGAAATATTAGATGTTGTAGGTAACAATAAAGTTAATGATTGAACTAATACTGATATTAAAGTGATATGGTGTGTTTTAATAGTCAGGGATCATTAATAAACGTATTTATTAGTTTAATTTGTAAATCTGGTTCTGGTTGAAATGAACTGCTTGGTCCAGGTTTGCGCTCTCTGAGTGCTTTCTACTTCTGTCTACAGCTGGATTCAGTGAACCTGTTTAAACATCTTCAGCAGCAGTTTGATCTGATAACTGGAGGTCCTACAAACTTGGTCCAGCTCTTTTGCAGACTCTCAGTTTGAATGTTGTGTAAATGAAGCGTGACAAAGAATTGAGATCTAAAACATCTCATCTCAAATTATTCTACATTTAAAAATCGTTTCTGTTGAATATTTTAGCTCCACAGGTGTTCTTACCTTCATAGTGGGTGAAAACTAGAGCTGGGTGATAAAAGATTTTTCATTTCACTGTTTTTTTCATTTCAGGCGATAACGATATATATCACGATATAAGCCAAATAACTATATTTGTAAGATGTAAATGTGCCGTTGCTCACAAGTAAACTGTGAAATAATCAGCAGCTTGTTTTGATTTAGACATTTATTTCCCAAAATAAGTTCAACGGGGCAGATGTACTTACAGTGGGGCAAAAAAGTATTTAGTCAGCCACCAATTGTGTAAGTTCTCCCACTTAAAAAGATCAGAGAGGCCTGTAATTTTCATCATAGGTATACCTCAACTATGAGAGACAAAATGAGGAAAAAAAATCCAGAAAATCACATTGTCTGATTTTTAAAGAATTTATTTGCAAATTATGGTGGAAAATAAGTATTTGGTCAATAACAAAAGTTAATCTCAATACTTTGTTATATAGCCTTTGTTGGCAATGACAGAGGTCAAACGTTTTCTGTAAGTCTTCACAAGGTTTTCACACACTGTTGCTGGTATTTTGGCCCATTCCTCCATGCAGATCTCCTCTAGAGCAGTGATGTTTTGGGGCTGACGCTGGGCAACACGGACTTTCAACTCCCTCCAGAGATTTTCTATGGGGTTGAGATCTGGAGACTGGCTAGGCCACTCCAGGACCTTGAAATGCTTCTTACGAAGCCACTCCTTCGTTGCCCGGGCGGTGTGTTTGGGATCATTGTCACGCTGAAAGACCCAGCCACGTCTCATTTTCAATGCCCTTGCTGATGGAAGGAGGTTTTCACTCAAAATCTTACGATACATGGCCCCATTCATTCTTTCCTTTACACGGATCAGTCGTCCTGGTCCCCTTGCAGAAAAACAGCCCCAAAGCATGATGTTTCCACCCCCATGCTTTACAGTAGGTATGGTGTTCTTTGGATCCAACTCAGCATTCTTTCCCCTCCAAACACGACAAGTTGAGTTTCTACCAAAAAGTTCTATTTTGGTTTCATCTGACCATATGATGTTCTCCCAATCCTCTTCTGGATCATCCAAATGCTCTCTAGCAAACCGCAGACGGGCCTGGACGTGTCCTGGCTTCAGCAGGGGGACACGTCTGGCACTGCAGGATTTGAGTCCCTGGCGGCGTAGTGTGTTACTGATGGTAGCCTTTGTT
>SSNP01000170.1:135381-147352 GCA_006937955.1 Pachypanchax playfairii | reverse complement strand
CCAGAGCCGCGTCCAGAAAGTTTTGCTCGCAACCCGAGTCCACCAAGGCCAGAGTCTGAAAAGAGTTTTGATTAAACAATAGAGTCACAGAAAACGTTAGACGGGAGGGTTTTTCCTGGGGCGGAACCGTCAGACCTCCCTGATCCTCTGACTGTTGTGGTCGTTTAAACGCATGGGGCACGCAGCGATGAAGTGCCCTGCTGTTCCGCAGTATAAGCACTCGCGTGCCTCCATGCGTCTTTGTCTCTCGGTGGGAGAAAGCCGTGCGTTCCCCAGCTGCATCGGTTCATCTCCGGCATGACCCGCTGCACCTCGGGGTGCGATCGCTGTCTCCGCAGTTCTGATCGTAGCTCTCGGTGGTGAGTGCGCCCACTGCTCCTCCCTGAAGTAACCCGACAGCTGATGATCGATCCGGATGGCAAGCGTAATCAGATCCTCCAGCGTCAGGGGTTCGTCACGGTGAATTAGCTGCTCCCGAATCGACCGGCTTAATGCGCCCACAAACGCTCCCTTGAGCGCCGGCATGTTCCAGCCTGATTCTGCTGCCAAAGTACGGAAGTCCACAGAGAAATCAGCTACTGACCTTCTTCCCTGCTTAATGTGGCGGAGTTGGTGTGTGATCTCGGACTCGGACTTCCGGTAGGTGAAGGTTCGCTCAAAGTCTTTGATGAACACCTCCATGGAGGTGCGTTGGATGAGGGGGTAGTTGTATTTAGCCTCCGCCCATCGAAGCGCACGTCCCCTGAGGAGGCCGATGATATGTGCGATCTTGGAGGCGTCATCTGGAAAAGACTGAGGGGACCGACAAAACATCAGAGAACACTGAAGCAGGAATCCAGACCCTTTACCTGGCTCCCCGGCGTAACCCTCTGGGTTGGGCAGAGACACATGGCTCACCGGAGCGCGCGCCGTCGGAGCTGGAGGGTCGGGCTCGGGTGGTGCTGACGCAGGCTGTGGAGGAGGCTGAGAAAGAGCAGACAGCTGAGCCTGCATACTTTGCAGCAATTCCGCGATGTCTTCCAACCGCTGGTGGTTGAATTGCTGTCGCTCACATAAAGAGTTCAGCACGGTCTCATGCCTCACTAGCAGGTCCTGCATGCCGGTCAGCGGTGATCTGGCTGAGTCCGCTGGGTCTGACTGGCCTGGTTGTTCTGTCACGGGCTCTGACAGTTTGTTGACCCACATGCCGGACTCAGACTCAGACACAGATTGTTCGGTGCAAAGTGAACAGGTTTATTTACATGTGCTATAGTGAACATATATATACAGTGGAGAATGTGCTCGGTGATCTGGTGCGTCAGGTGGATCTCAGGACTGTAAGGGGAGAGGAGAGTTAGTGCTCCAGCCGGTAGATGAGAGCAGGAGATATTGCAGGGTAATGAGGAGGAGGAGTGACTCACAGAGTTCGAAGCGGTAATGCTCGGGAGGAGGACAGGTCCAGTGCGGTGCTGTGCGGGGAGGTGGTGAGTCCAGGTCGGGTGAGAACGCTGGAGGGAGGTAGTGCAGGTTCCAGGAGATCAGGTGCTGGACACAGAAGGATCCTCGGACACACAAGGAGCAGGGTGACGATAATCCTGGAGACAACAGGTTAATCGAACACAGGAAAACTCTCTTCATAAAGCACAACAAGAAACTCGGAATTATCACTAGGAATGAATCACTAGGAGGGCACATAGAAGCTACCATGTAGGTTAACAACCAGGCGCTGAATGAACGTCTGCCTTGTCCTTAAGTAGCACCCTGCTCCTCATCAGCTCTGATCTCCACCAGGTGTAATCAATCTACCTCGCGCTCCAGCGTAGCTTCACTCTGCAGGCAGATGACTCACCCGACACAGAAATACACAGCACAATATACCCTGAACCTGACAAAACCTGGTTTATATCTGACCCAGGCTAAACCTGGTTTATATCTGACCCAGGCTAAACCTGGTTTATATCTAAACCCAGACTAAAAAACTGACAACAATGTTGGCATGACACATTCTGGATCCCCATTAAATGTTTTACTGCTAAAAAAATAATTGGTAAAAAAGTGATTTAGAACAGGCATGTGACTGCACACACACACCCACAAGTGTGTTTTGTTATCCTTATGGGGACCGTCCATTGACTTCCATTGATTTTAGTAACTAGATTTATACCTAACCCAAACCCTTTTCCTAACCTTAACCATTACTGATCTATAACTAACCCTAAGACTAACTAAACCTCTATTCACACCATACCTATAAACCTAACCCCTAACCCTAAAAAGGGGAGTCCCCCTCATGGGGACCAGGCTTCGGTCCCCACAAGAACCCTCGGACCCCAGAAAGATAGTAAAAGTCAGGAAACGGGTCCTCAGGAGGTCAGAAATACAAACCCACACACACACACACACACACACACACACACACAAGTGTGTTTTGGTATCCTTATGGGGACCGTCCATTGACTTCCATTGATTTTAGTAACTAGATTTATACCTAACCCAAACCCTTTTCCTAACCTTAACCATTACTGATCTATAACTAACCCTAAGACTAACTAAAACTCTATTCACACCATACCTATAAACCTAACCCCTAACCCTAAAAAGGGGAGTCCCCCTCATGGGGACCAGGCTTCGGTCCCCACAAGAACCCTCGGACCCCAGAAAGATAGTAAAAGTCAGGAAACGGGTCCTCAGGATGTCAGAAATACAAACCCACACACACACACACACACACACACACACACACAAGTGTGTTTTGGTATCCTTATGGGGACCGTCCATTGACTTCCATTGATTTTAGTAACTAGATTTATACCTAACCCAAACCCTTTTACTAACCTTAACCATTACTGATCTATAACTAACCCTAAGACTAACTAAAACTCTATTCACACCATACCTATAAACCTAACCCCTAACCCTAAAAAGGGGAGTCCCCCTCATGGGGACCAGGCTTCGGTCCCCACAAGAACCCTCGGACCCCAGAAAGATAGTAAAACTCAGGAAACGGGTCCTCAGGAGGTCAGAAATACAAACCCACACACACACACACACACACACAAGTGTGTTTTGGTATCCTTATGGGGACCGTCCATTGACTTCCATTGATTTTAGTAACTAGATTTATACCTAACCCAAACCCTTTTCCTAACCTTAACCATTACTGATCTATAACTAACCCTAAGACTAACTAAAACTCTATTCACACCATACCTATAAACCTAACCCCTAACCCTAAAAAGGGGAGTCCCCCTCATGGGGACCAGGCTTCGGTCCCCACAAGAACCCTCGGACCCCAGAAAGATAGTAAACATCTCAAAACTGGTCCTCAGTAGGGTAGAAAAGCAAGAACACGCACACACCCATCACTTTAAATCAACACTGTTACTCTGTCTCTCTCATCCTGAGTTACAAAAACATCCAAACCTGAAAGGAGCACAAATAGAAGCACTTGGCCAGTTCTCTTAAATTAATGATGTCCCCGACCAACATATGAGTCCACTAAAACAGAAAAAGGTCTCGAATACACACACACCAGAGGACGACAACTTCTAAAAGCCCCAAACACATTAAGATGCATCTCCAGTTGAGCCGAGCCATCGGTTCTACACAGTTTCTAGATAAAATCCTCTCGGGTTGGAGCAGCATCTGTCAGGTTTTTATACCCGGCACAATGTAACTGAAAACAATGACTCATACCATATTGTTGTGTAAAAAAACCTTAATTATGACAATTAACTGTTGAATACTAACATTGGAGAGGGAGGAGGCCAGATGTTCACATCAGCTTCACATTCTCAAAGAACACATGATACAACTGTAGATAAATCACATGATCATAGATTCATCAAAGGAGACTCATATAATGCCTATTCTTCAAATGTTAAAATGATTCATTTTATATTTAAATTTATTATGTTTATTTATTTATTTATTATTATTCTGTAGGGAGAAAAGTGTTCATCTATAAAGCTCTGTAGTTTGGTTTATTTAAACTTTACAAATTTCTCTGTTTTGGTTTTAACAACCTGCTCTTCCCTGAAATGGAACCAGAACTTCCCCAGTATCAAACCAGAAACCTTCCAATCAACCTTGGAAAAAAACACATACTAACTTTTTATTGCCACAAACAAGAATTACATTAAAACTTACAATGAACTACTTAATCCATCGTTTATCATGTATTTAAAAAAACTGCCAGATATTGATAAGTTGGGTCTAATAAATAATGACCAGAAACACTGTTACTATGGAGACTGAAGTCTGTGTCAGATGCCACCACATTATAATTTGTTTTATTCTCTGAAAGTGTTTAAACTCTTGATTCTGATTGAGGAGTGAAGAGAAGGAGGCAGGAAAGGTGACAGAGGAAGGAAACTGATGATGAGAAAGAACGTTGTTGATGTTACGACATTAATCACCTTTGATTATACACTGGATTACACACACATTGTCTAATAAAGTTTTACTGAGTTTAAGTAACAAATCCTACAAGATGTACTATGTTTCCTTCAGATGTCGTACATTCACTGAAATATTTCAAAAGAAAACTTCCAAAAACTTTCAGCTGTTTGTTGGTTGTAGAAGATGTGCGTAAATCACAACACAACGCTGTTGTGTAAATGTCACCCTGGAAATCCTGATTCATTAATTTAGTGTATATATTTTGACATTTTTCACTAAAAATGTAGCAAAAACAAAATACTGTGATGGATTTGGTATCTGTGATTGTGCTGATTGCTTCTTAAATCCAACTGTTGTGAGCTAAAACCAAAAATATCAACAGCACCATAAATGAACCTGCTTGAGAAACAACTGGCAAGATTAGAGCTTTTAACACCCAGTTTATCCTCTGATGCAGTAATCTGTGATGCAAAGCGCCGCTCTGTGTGTGTTTGGCTCAGGTCAGTGTCGGAGTATCACTGTAAGCAGGCAGAATTATTCCAGGGTCAAGACCATGGGATTATGTCCAGGGATTATCACAGCGCAGTTAGCCACTGCAGTTTTTAAAAAGACAGATTGACAGTTCTGGTTCCTGGTAGTTTTGGTAGCTCATCCACGTATCTGGTGCAAGATGGACTCTGTTAGAGCAGAAATAGAAGTGTGACACTAACTGTGTTTTGGTCGTGCTTGAAGCTCAATCTAATCTGGACATGAGCTAAAATTTAGATATTATTATTTTGGGTATCACATGGCACAGAAACATCTTCCTGTGTGAACGGCTGCTGAAAATGTCGGTTTTTTCATCCCTGTCTGATCCGTGTTATAAGGATTTTTATGAAAGAGTTTAACTGGATGTTGTTTGTTTTTAGGAACACGCTGAGCGAATGAGTCATTGATGTCAGCTTCGCTTCTTCAGGTAAACAATGTTTAATAAACATTCCTGTGGGCTGTAGTTCTATGATATATGTATGTGTTTGTATTGATTGAAGTGTTTTGTAGATTATTGTGTGTCTCGTCTCCATGCAGGGCAGAATGGGTGTGTGTCCCCTGCTCCTACTGCTCGGTGTGGCCCTCGGGGTCTCAGCCCAGGATCTCCCTCCCACCACAAGTATAAACCAGAACAATTAAAAATCCTGAATGGTTCACATTATCTTCTTACCATGTCCTGTCTTCTTTTTACAAGGTTCTCTACCTGTTACAATCAAACCTACAAGCACCACAGTCCAGCCCTCCACCCTTCTTACAACCACACATGCTCCAACAACATCAACAACCACAAGCCTGGATACTACCAAGGATACACAAACACCTGGTTCCTCTTCCACACAGACACCAACTACTTCCACACCCACTCCTATTGATCCCCCCAATACACCATCACCCACCAACCCCACCTCTATAGATGACTCCACAACAGTTTCAACAACACTAATACCTGACCCCATTCCAGATGTGACAACAGAGACCACCACCGATCCCAGTCCCAACCCCCCACACGGTGAGGGCTGCTCCATGTCACAGCTTTGGGTTTCATTTATGACCTCTCAGTTAAACAAATAGGACTTTAATATTTTATTTACTTTAAATCCTTCAGTCAGAAACCTGACGAACACGAGCCAATAAAATACTTTGATTTATGATCAGAGGGTTTAATCTGTTGCATCTAAATGTTAGAAACATTCCGTTTGGTCTGATTGAAACAAACGTCTTAGTCACGTGACTAACTGGAAGTTTTGTCATGGCTCGATGTGGTTGGATTTATTTAGTTCCAGTAGACGTCTGAGGTTTTCCTCCTTTATTTCAAATCTTCTGCTCATCATCAGATTCATCAGTGAGTTTATTCCTTTTTCCTTCAAAGAGTTTAAAGAATTTGACATGAAAAGTAAAAGTTAGACGTGTGCGTGAGACTAGAAGGAGCGAATGAGTGAGGCAGGAGCTCTCAGGCCAAGAATCCATCTTTAATATTTTAGATCTTTTAACATTTTTCTGCTTTTAGACTCTATTGTGGCAGTTCTTAAAATATCCATATATTGCATAGCTGCTTTCAAGCTGTCATGCACGAGGATCCGGACTTCAGACTGATAATGACTTCTGCTCAGAGTTTTATTTTCACATGAAAACTGTTGATCCTTTCAGCAGACGCGGTTCTCAGCAGAAGCATTTGGACTTTGTTGTTGTGTAGTTGAATCCCGTGGTGTCTTAAATGTATGTAATGTAATAATGTAGCATTTAGTTTGTTTTTCATCAGCTTGGAAACATGAAACATGACTCCACCACCTTTTTCATTAATTATTCATGATACAGGATTGTAGAAAATACACAAATCATCAGCACGTGTCCCTGATTGATCTGTTAAAAATAGTTTTATTATGGAATGTAATACAGCAGGGTCGGTTTACATGCTTGTGCAAAAAGATTATCTAACTAGACTGGAACTGAAGATGAGTTTGAGGATATTGCAGTTCAGATAAACATCAGTTAATCAGCATAAGTCGTATCTAACGTTCTTATTACATAACGTGATCACATGTTGTGTAATTTTTCTTGTTGTCTTCCTGTGGACATCCTTGAGTCTGGAGCAGCTCTGAATGACATTAGATCCGTCAAGTCCGTGTCACTTCCACATGACACTCACGGGCTTTTGCTCTTGTGTTCCCGACAATGTACACATTGTCCCGGAGAGAGCGCTGAAAAATCCTGGGAAATGCAACATAACCGGGAGCTGTTCCAAAACACGCCGTGCATTCTTTGTAGCACGTGTACTGTGGAGAACTTTCTTGAATTAGGTTAATGTAACACAGGATTTAGTTTTTTTTCTGCTGTTGTCACGTGACGTTTGCTGGACAGATCTGTTGTTTAGTTGCATCCTGACGTGTATTAGTGAAAAGACAACAGCAAAACGTTGTTCAGGTCAATCATGTCTTTTGTTCTAGTGGTGGGGGTTAAAGGTCACCAGGAAGACCACAGGGTTGCTTTTTAAACCACTCACATGGTGGAAATATATACAAATTGGTGAGCTATTCCACTAATCTGCAGGTGGATGAGCTGAAGAATAGATAACCTGTGTGTCATGTGACCACAGTCACAAACACAACAAGAGACTCAAACGTTTCACAGATAATGTGCTTTTAACGTCTTTTAACTTTCTAACATAAAACTTACAGGAAACATGGTGAATGTTTTAGTGTTTGATATTATCTCCCCGAGTCTGCCGTCGTCTCTGAGGTGAAGGGTCGACCCTCTCGGTTAAAACATGATTAATCTGTTTCCTCTGAGGGAAGGCCTGCTAAACTCTCTAACTAACAACATATTAGCATAGATACCAGTTATGGATCGGAATGATAGAACCTGCTGCATACGGTTTCTAAAGAGCGCAGAGGAAAGTTGTGTTGAAACGGGACTAAAACAAGTTATGAAAAATGAAGTGATGACATCTAAAACTGCATCTGTTGCACTTTTACTGAGATACATGAACATTTTTAACCAAACTGTAATCAAAGACAACTGAAAGTGTCGTAACTTCAGTTGTATCATGAACTGTATGAATTAACCAGCTTCTGTCCACTGATTAAAGGGTTAACGAGAGTCCATCAGTTGAATTAGATGAAAAATCGTATAAGTTCATAAATGACATTTAGAAGTAGTAAACAGTTTTGTGAATGTGCAGAAGTGAGTTAATTTAAAAAAGCTAGTAGATAATCTGCTGGTTGTCTTTCTCCTTGTCTCCAAATGTACTGCTAAGCTAACAAATTGCTTGTTGTAGGTTAACAGTACTTTCTTTCTGCAGCCATATTGATAATGTAACCAGTCCCAATAGTTCTAGCTCTAAATGTTGTTGAAGTGATTTTTAACAGTCCAGCTGCTTTCAGCTGAAACTATCTGAATGTTTTCAGCTGGTTTTTGTGTTTTGACTCTGTCTTTTTACTCTGTGTCTGATGAAGACGAGTCCGATGAGATGCCGATCATTGCCGTGATGGTGGCCCTGTCCTGCCTGCTGGTCATCATCTTTATAATCATCATCCTGTACATGCTCAGGTTGGTGAAATACATAGAACAGCAGAGACCTGTGTGAGGTTAGGGCTTGAGGTGCTGCTGTTACTATGGCGATGACTGACTGTCACGCTGCTGTGAGACAAAATCACAGTGTGTGTTTTTCTTTGTGTCAATGTGTGATTTTAATCTTTGGCAGATTTAAGAAGTACAAACAGGATGGAAGTCATTCAAACTCCTTCAGGTTGGCCAACGGTAGATCAGAAGAATCAGGTAAAACACTGTGTGTGTGTGTGTGTGTGTGTGTGTGTGTGTGTGTGTGTGTGTGTGTGTGTGTGTGTGTGTGTGTGTGTGTGTGTGGTGGTGTGTGTGTGTGTGTGTGTGTGTGTTTGTCTGTGTCTGTGTGTGTCTGTGTGTGTGTGTGTGTGTGTGTGTCTGTGGGTGTGTGTGTGTGTCTGTGTGTGTCTGTGTGTGTGTGTGTGTCTGTGTGTGTCTGTCTGTGTGTGTGTGTCTGTGTGTGTGTGTGTGTGTGCGTGTGTGTGTGTGTGTGTGTGTGTGTGTGTGTGTGTGTACATTATTTGTTGCAACACTTATGTACAGATCAGTTTGATCTAACTTGTAGAAGGTATTTTTGCTGATAACCTTAAATTGATTTTTCCATCTCAGCTGATAAAATGTGTGAAAGCTGGTGAATGTTTTCAGGAGACTTGTTTGCTGTGATTACCTAATCATCAGAGCTACATTTAGTTCACATAGTTGACTCACAGCGCCCTCTCCTGGACATTATATGAACTGTTGGAACATGTTGGGTTACCAGCTGCAGGACAGTTTTATTCTCATGTTTTTGTCTCCCTCTGAACCCTCTCTCCTTCTCTTCTCCTTTTTACCTCCTCCCTTCCTGGTTCCTGGCGCAGAATTCCAAAATGTGCCGCTATTGGCTCGTTCAACCAGCAAAAACAGGAAGTACCCACCCATTCCTGTAGACAAGCTGGAAGAAGAAATGAACCGTCGCATGGCTGATGACAACAAGCTCTTCAGAGAGGAGTTTAATGTATGATACACTGAAACTAACATTCACTCACAACAGAGTCATTTAGAACCACATGCAATCGTTCATGTTTCGGTTTTAAAGTTTGGAGGGGAAACCCAAACAAACCCATATCAACAACATGTCAGTGTTTTTATTTATCCAAACTGAGCCAAATGCAGAAGGTGTGTTTAACAGGTGCCAGTCTCTTCGGATCTAATTGAGACTGAGTGTTTTGAGATTTAGTGTTCATAAAAAAGACTGAACAGGTTTGGATTGTTGTGAATTTTCATCAGCTTCAAGTCACACATCTTAGTTGTTAATTCTACTTATGTAAAACAAGCTGGAAGAGGATAAAGATCCAGTCATGCTGTAAATGAAAACAGGGAGGCATCATGGTGTCACAGTGTCCCAGTCAGATTCACACCTTCACCAAATTAAAAATAATACAAAAAATGTTATCTGAGATATGCTGGAGACAGTGGAAAGAAACCTCCAGCAGAACACGGTTCAGGATGAGACCCTCTGTTGACTGGGTTCTAACAGGAACCAGAAGGGTTGGACAACTCGTCATTTCTTTGGCAAGACAAACAGTTAAAAGTTAATATCAGAAATATAGATAATTACAAACATGGATTAAATAGAGCATCTTCTGTTATAAGTTACTGCTGTATAAGGTGCTTCTATAAATTTATTACTGAACCTTTTTTGCAGTTAGATCGAGTTCTTCTTAAACAGGTCCTTCCATTAAAACAGGTTTTTCTGAGGTTTCTGTTGAATATTTTAGCTCCACAGGTGTTCTTACCTTCATAGTGGGTGAAAACAGGTCAACAACTTCTCTTTCAGTTTTAATCTCTCAAACTACGCAGGTGGTGATAAAACCCGAGTTCTCCAGAGTTCTAACGGCCTGTATCTGTTTCATCACAACTCCTTTGTTCGTTAGTATTCATCAGCTCCTGCAGTTGAAAGCACGCCTAGCATGCTGCTGGCTAAAAGCTGTTAGCATAACACCTAGCATGCTGCTGGCTAAAAGCTGTTAGCATAACGCCTAGCATGCTGCTGGCTAAAAGCTGTTAGCATAAGACGTAGCAAACAGGAAGAGAGAACATCTGACATTACCATGCTCAGCGGGGCAGGAAACAGTATACCTTGTTCTCATAGGCTAGTTTGTTAGCCAATCAGAGTCCAGTAAATTCAAATAATGAATATAAAACGAGCTGCTGACGAAGCAGCCTGACGGAAGGAGCCGGAACCACCCAAATCTTAACGCAGACAGATTAAAAGATCTGTTAATCAGTGTTTCCTGACGTTTTTTAGATATAAAATGTTTCATATTACTGGTTAATACTTAAGAAATAACCACAAAGTCCTGAAATTGTATGAAATGGCCTCTTTAAAAACTTCTGAAACCATGTCAAACAACATGTTTTTTATTATTTCTAGGTCACACCCACCTAATTTAACACTAAGGACCATGTATGGTATAAGGTTAATAAATAAAGTCTAATATCCATAACAGTGAGAATATTGTGTAAGATCTGCTCTTATTTCATTTATGGGATGTTGCTGCTGGCAAAGACACGAAGCTCACAGGAAGTTACTGTGTATGATCAGACACAGAGATAGAAGGCTGAGACTGACTCCTATATATGTGTTTCTAAAGGCTCTGCCAGTCTGCCCCATCCAGGCATCATGTGATGCTGCTTCTAAGGAAGAGAATAAAGAAAAAAACAGATATGTCAACATCCTGCCATGTGAGTAGACACTGAAGGTTCTGGCTGTAACATCATGAGCCTGATTTACTTGTTTGTCCAAACAAAATCCTTCAGCATTGAAATTCATTAAAAGCATCTTATTAACTGTAGATAGAAGCATTGAGCCTGAGAGGTCCATGTACACTGTTCTTTATGGTCTGTCTCTCTTTAGATGATCATTCCAGGGTGCATCTCTTGTCTCTGGAGGGAGTCCCTGATTCAGACTTTATCAACGCCTCTTTTATAAATGTTCGTACCTAAACAACATTTTCTTTCCATCTTATAAAAACACTCCAGATATAAAACCACTTTTTGCAAGACTTGTGTCACCCTACAGTTTGTTTTTGGTCTGTATTTATTGCAGGGGTACCAACAGAAGAATAAATTTATTGCAGCACAAGGTGAGTTTGGCACCAGCTGAGGAAACACTTGATGATTAATCGCTTTCTTATTAATCTGTTCTGACCTCAGGGCCCAAGGAGGAAACTGTAAATGACTTTTGGAGGATGATTTGGGAGCAGGATACAGTCACCATCGTCATGGTAACCAATCTGAAGGAGAGAAAAGAGGTGGGAGAAACTCACAGATATAAAATACAACAACAAAAGGGCTCTAAAAAAAGACAATAGAAGGAATTACAAAACTTTATAATAATATTTTTCCACTGCTGTAAGTGTTCTTCTGTACTCTACATGTGTGTCTCATCTCAAAATGCTGTGTTTTTAGTGTAAGTGTGCACAGTACTGGCCGGACCAGGGCTGTTGGACATACGGGAACATTC
>SSNP01000170.1:85381-127881 GCA_006937955.1 Pachypanchax playfairii | reverse complement strand
AGTCAACTCTGTGTTTTTGATTGACCACTAGAGGGCAGTACAGTCTGTCCAGTCCACTGCATCATAGCAGCAGTCATAAACTCTGATCCTGTGTTGACACTGTTCTACAGCTTTTACCTGTTTCCTGCTTCACACACCTGATTCAAAAGATTAAATTACCTCCTCCGCATGCCATCAAGTTGAGTGTGAATGACACATTATTTCAAACGGTGTGAGTTGAATCAGAGAAAACATATAAGACAAGCAGGCCAGTAGTACATCTGGTATTTAAACTCCTGTTAGTTTTAACAGTGACGTGTCTGTTCTTTTTGATTCTGCACCCCCTCAGGAGCAGTACGAATTCTGCTACAAAGTGGTCCAAGAATACATCGATGCTTTTTCTGACTATGCCAACTTCAAATAGGGACCTGTCAAGATGGACGAATGGACAGATGGAGGTCCACATACGACTAGAACAAGCATAAGCTCGTACCAGAACACACAAATGCACCCTTATGCAGAAAGTTGCCCATCAGCTGGACTGTTCAGAAAGACTCGTTACCTGGTGTGTAGGTGGGAGGAACAGCCTGCGAGAAAAGGGAACGGAGGTTAGCGCCCGGAGGACGGGGCAGCGCAGTTGGACCCAGAAAATAACTGAGATGCCTTCTTGAATATTTTGTAATGATGTTAATAACAGTTCATCACTCTTTATTTGCTTTACACCATCACAACCCCTTAAAATGTAAATATACTTACTGTGATACTTTTTATTACTTTGGTCTTAGACACAGTTTTAAGTTTGGCTGCATTTTCAAGTAGCACCTGTAATGTATTTTATTGGTATACATAGATATAAATATATACAAATATAAAACCAACATCATGTGCAACATCAAGCATCAAGGTAATGAGTTTCTTTTGAATTTTCCAGAGACGTCAGATATGTTTAACTTTGTCTGAGCCTCATTGTAGCGAAGTGTGCGCTAGCAGATGTTTCTGGATTCACCATCCAAACCCGGGACCGTTTTCCACAGCCAGACCTTCCCTGCACACATAATCCAAATGTCTAAAGAGTTCTTCATTCAGGGTTTAGAGATCACTCATGACTAGTATTCACAATCTCCAGGACATAGCTCATAATCTCAGGTTAAACACATTCAAATATCAAACGCCATTAGCTGCTTTAGAGAATCGTGTGTGTGTTTGAGCTGAAGTTTAAGCTGGTGGAACAGATTCACTGTGTTTTCATATTGATGCCAAAGTCCCTCACTCATTTAGATCGTGTTGCTCTGAAGTTTTCAGTAACAAAAGCTGTTTCCTTTTCCAAGAACACGACGGGACTTTAGGCAATTTAAAAAACTACAGAAAACCATCTGCTAGTCTGTTACATTATCGTATTGACGTCATCAGACCTGGAACTTCTGTTTTCTTGTTTACAGACACTTCAGTGTTCTCAGACATGTTCTCGAGTTCCCTGGTGTTTCAAGTCGGCATCATGTTGCTGTGTCTTTTAGAACGATGCTTTTGTGTTTCCCAACACTAGAGAATATGTCGTGTCATCGTTTGTACACAATATTTGATCTGTATGGAAGTCCAGGGATGCCTTAGAGTTTTATCTCACCAGTCTGCTGCTGCCAGCGAGTTCTTAAAGACAGGAGATGGTTAAAAATACATCCATCTTCAAAATTGGTCTTTCTCCACTCAGTCATAACTTCATTTCATTGTTTCAACAATGGGACTCTGTTTTCAGACAAAATTTGTCTCGTATGTTTTTCAAACGTGTTTGTGAGGCTTTTTGGAAACTCCCTCATGAAGTTGAGATTCAGACTTGAGCTGCAGGGATTTTCACTCCAGCTGAGGTTTCAATAGAGAACATGCTCTTTGTTATTGTATTGAAACATAGATGATGTCATTTCACTGCAGGATTGGTCAGCTGACTCAAGCACTGCATGAATGTGACCTGCCATGAACGCTTTTAGATATTCTTCCTCACTTTGATTTAAAAAATTCTTCAAGGAATTTTTTTCAGTCCTTAATTGAAAGCAGATTTTCACTAAACGCCGCCATTATTGTGCACAATCTGTTTAAAATGTGCACTCCTATATTTAATATCCTTTATAAAAGGAATGAGCACAATCAAAAAGGCTTTTTTTAACGTGACCTCTAATACAAAGTGCACGCTGAATCAGGAGAAACTGCATCTGTGTTGATCGATTGTATGAGCACTCATGCAGCATTTGCACCAAAAGTAAAGCTCTTAGAGTTTTGGAATCACGTCAATGAGAAAGTCAGAGCCATAATTTAGTTTAAATTTATAAAATAGTAACTAAAAAGTTCCTTCAGGTTTTAAAGCTCCAGGTTAAGTTCACTGTGAGACCCTGGTGTTAATCTTCAGTTAGCTAAATTGACCGCAGGCTGTTTTACATCTGGTTTCCTTTCATGCCCGCCGCTCTCGTTAAGTGCCATCTTGTTTTTTCTTCGTTAGAAGACACTGGGCCTTCGTTGGACTAAAGAGAGTCTTAGGTTTCAAATTTCTTTCTGCGTCGTGGGTTTTATCGTGGACTTTTGGGATGTGTGGTCATAAATGTGACACCACGCCATCCCATGAGATTTAATCCAAAACAAAAAGAAGTGCCTCATTGGTAGGTTGTGAAAACAAAGTATTTCTCAAACTTTTCTTCTCAATGTGGTGGAATCATTTTAAATCTTTTATTTTCTTACTGTGCATGTATTTCCACAGCTTTCAACTACAGTGACAAATGGTTTGTGTTATCAAAAAGACGCCAAAGCCGAGACTGTCGTTTCCTTCACATTCCCTTCACCCCTGATTGTTTAGGGGAAACTAACATTAAAGGCTCCTTTAGGGTTTATTTATTTTTTTGTGAGCGTTTCCACATCAGCTGAAAACGGGTCCATGACAAGTTCCTTTAGTAAAAGAAAAGACGTGTCTTTGATTCCAGTGGAGAAATAATCCGAGACCTTCGTTTGTATACTACGTCTGTTGTCCCACTTCATTTGCTGGTGTCCACTTGTACCTTCCTTCATGTCTTTCACTCCGTTTTTGGACCATTTTTTTCGGTGGTCGACGCTCTTATTTTGTACATACTGTAAGGTTATTTAAGTGTCACTGTCGTCAGCCGCCACGCTTGTTTTCCCTGACCCATTTTGAACTGTATCAGGACCATTTTAAAAACTGTTAGACGTGTTATTCGGGCCGTTTTGGTAAAATTGTCTTAAGCAAATCCTTTTTTTTTTTTTTGGGGGGGGGGGGAGTTTATTTCTATTGTTTGTTATTCAACATTTGAATATATGTATATATAATTATATATGATAAAATTATATATAATTATATAATGCCTAATGGCCTTTATAAGCAAGAAACTATTCAAAACTAATAAAGTGCTTGAAATTTTAACTTTTTCTGAATTTGTTGCTTTGATTAAATATTGGAAGGAAATTCAGTAATTAAAAAATATCACTGAAAATAGTAAAATAATCATGTCAGATGTCAGAACCTTTTTTCCTGAAGTTTGAGTACATCTTTCTTTTTACTAATGCCGAAGCCTTAATATTATTATAATAATAAACATTATTATTTTGTTGGAGTAGCAGCTTCTAATTGAATTTGTTATTCTGGTGATCTGTCCCGGATCACACCTCTTCCTCAGTGATAGACACTGAAGACGTGTCATCTTTTATCCAAAAGGTTTTTTCAGTTCTGATCATTATTTAGGAGTTTTGTGTATGAAAAGGCTTCCACACTAACACCTCCATCCCTCCTGAGAGTTATTAGGTCATTGTTCATGCAAGTTGTTGTAGTCAGCTGTTTCACAGCTTGGATTGTTTTAACCTTCTTATTATCCTTGACCCCATTTAATGTTTATCACAGAAAAAATAATCGTTGGTGTTTTTGTTGCGTCATAGTTCATGACTTATCCTGATTTGATGGGTACAATTTATTATGCACATAATATTTTTCTGTGGGGTTCTCAAGGGGGAACCCAGGGTTGTTGTTTGGCCCTGACATTTTTAAACAAGTCTCGCTGTGTCTCTTCAGAACTCCTCCACTTTGTTTTTGGTTCTTCAAGCTTCACATTCAGTCTGATTAGTTTTCCTGGTTCTATATTTGTTCCAATAAAAATCTTTAACTAATAAAACATCAAGAGAAACCAGTAAAATATAAAAAATAATCACTTCATCATTACATCATTTAATAATTTGCTGTTGAAATTTATAAGTCAGTTGTTACATTTTCCACTTCTGTCATTTACTGTAACTGCTTTCTGTTTAGAAATGATGAGGATGTTTGTAATTTCAAGCAGTCAGATAAAAAAGTACAGTAGTGAGGGGGCATTGACTACATTTCCCATAGTGCTTTGCACATTCAAAATGGTGGGAATCAAAGATGAATATGTTGATATTGTTGGTAAAAACTGATGGATTTCAGTATTTTATAGCACAAAAGGTAGAATTCTGCACATCTGTGTCGCGGTGGTCTATTTGTCTTATTCTGTGAATTTTTCTGTTTTAACGCGATGCAGAATCACACAGTCGTTCTGACTGAATGAAAATCTGTTACTGACAAACTGATACAGAAATGCAGCATCACCGGCGCTCTGGCTGAGAAACATATCAGTAGTCAGCGGGACTCTTCATTGATTTGATAACGAACCGCCTCTGATTAATGTCAAAATTCACGCAGCTCAGCCAAACCAATGTTACTTACGCACATTTTTCATCTAGTACACCAGCGGTCCACTTATATGCACCCCTCCCCCCCCCATGATTATATTGTTGCATCCAGTAGGGTCAATCTGACCCCAAGTTGTTTCCACTGTCCCCACATGGACAATATGGGGACAGACAACCTGCATGAGGGAGGGGGTACAATGTTCTCATGAGAAACTTACCACACCTGGGTATGAATGTGTGTGTATTCGTGTGTGACTACTCACATCTGCAAACATAGAACTGATATTTCCTGTGCTGTGGAGGGCATGGTCATGTCATGTGCTCTGTTTACTACAGTTTGAACACTCAAAAAGGTTTACTGTTCATCAGGTTTTGGAACAGTGAAAGTGAGACAGAGGAGAATGTGTCTGAGACAGAGGACTGCGTTGAGGACGACCCTGATTTTGAGTCATTCTCATCTGATAAGAACAGAAGTGTTGATCCTCCAACCACCAGCAGACCCAATCCCCTTCCCCACTTCAACAGCTAGGTTATAGTTTGTACTGTAAACATAATCGAAATGGTTCCAGGACCCACGAGACACGCAGTGATTCATGTTGAAGACGTCAAGTCATTATTTGAGTTCTTTATAACCCCATTGAGGGGAAGCATGTGTATCAGTTAGAAAAACTTGGACATAGTTGACTTGGTCTACACTGACTTGCTCATTTTGGCAGGAGTTTACAAATCAGAAGATAAAGCAACAGGAAGCATTTGGAAGACTGAGACTAGAAGGGTAATATTTTCACCCACCATGTCTCTGAGGACATTCCAAGTTTTTTTCCCTGTTTTGAAGACAAACAAGGCAGGATCGATGAGAACATGATTCATGGGACACATGGGATTAACATTTCCCCTGCTGTGCGATCCAAGCCCCCATGTGACTACTGATAAGTGCTTTGTTGTGTTTTATGGACACTGTCTAGTGACAAGCAAACCTACCAAATATGGCATCAGTCACTATGGTTCATTCTTTGAGAGTCATGAATGTGTTCCGCACATTAGAAAACATTTTAAAGATACATTAACTCTAAAACTGAAAGTCTGACCTGATGGTGGCGCTAGAGGAACAGTAAGAGTTCATTATCAAGGGGTTGTTTACGTGTTCAATGAACAAACAAAGTACCTGACATAAACAACATTTTCTGAAGGTAAATAACCCTGAGGTCAGTTTGACACCACTGATATAGCTTCTCTTTTAAACCACCTGTCTTCTCTGTCCAACATGTTTCTGTCCTCATGCAGGGTCCTTTATCTGTTAGTTGTAGGTGTCCCGCTGAGGTTGGACCTGAAGAAGACCCCTCGCTACACTCGACTGCAGGCATCACTCAGTGTGTTTTGGTTATTTATCTTTAGGGTGAACTACTTTCAGTTTGGTTTGAAGTCCATGTGGATCTTGTGTTTAGAGTTTTCCCAAATTACTTCAGAAACTTTTTGGATCGATAAATCCTGGACACCTGAAAATCTACAAAAACGTAACCATCTTAATTCAACTGGTGGTGATTCTTGCTTCGGTTTCTTGCAGCATGCGCCTGTGAAAAAGAGGACGTGTCTGTTTAATCTGCACTTCGTGGTTTGACAGCGTTAAGTCATTATGTTAAGAGTCAGCTGTTGTGACAGAACCTGATTAGAACTGCTCTGCAGAGTCACTTTACATGTTTTTAAAGAAGCAAAAGGAATCTAAATCCCAGCACCTCCTCTCTATGAACTTGGATAGTCTTACTTACAGTGGGGCAAAAAAGTATTTAGTCAGCCACCAATTGTGTAAGTTCTCCCACTTAAAAAGATCAGAGAGGCCTGTAATTTTCATCATAGGTATACCTCAACTATGAGAGACAAAATGAGGAAAAAAAATCCAGAAAATCACATTGTCTGATTTTTAAAGAATTTATTTGCAAATTATGGTGGAAAATAAGTGAGTATAACCTACAAACAAGTAAGATTTCTGGCTTTCACAGACCTGTAACTTCTTTAAGAGGCTCCTCGGTCCTCCACTCGTTACCTGTATTAATGGCACCTGTGTGAACTCGTTATCAGTATAAAAGACACCTGTCCACAACCTCAAACAGTCACGCTCCAAACTCCACTATGGCCAAGACCAAAGAGCTGTCAAAGGACACCAGAAACAAAATTGTAGACCTTCACCAGGCTGGGAAGACTGAATCTGCAATAGGTAAGCAGCTTGGTGTGAAGAAATCAACTGTGGGAGCAATTATTAGAAAATGGAAGACATACAAGACCACTGATAATCTCCCTCGATCTGGGGCTCCACGCAAGATCTCACCCCGTGGGGTCAAAATGATCACAAGAACGGTGAGCAAAAATCCCAGAACCACACGGAGGGACCTAGTGAATGACCTGCAGAGAGCTGGGACCAAAGTAACAAAGGCTACCATCAGTAACACACTACGCCGCCAGGGACTCAAATCCTGCAGTGCCAGACGTGTCCCCCTGCTGAAGCCAGGACACGTCCAGGCCCGTCTGCGGTTTGCTAGAGAGCATTTGGATGATCCAGAAGAGGATTGGGAGAACATCATATGGTCAGATGAAACCAAAATAGAACTTTTTGGTAGAAACTCAACTTGTCGTGTTTGGAGGGGAAAGAATGCTGAGTTGGATCCAAAGAACACCATACCTACTGTAAAGCATGGGGGTGGAAACATCATGCTTTGGGGCTGTTTTTCTGCAAGGGGACCAGGACGACTGATCCGTGTAAAGGAAAGAATGAATGGGGCCATGTATCGTAAGATTTTGAGTGAAAACCTCCTTCCATCAGCAAGGGCATTGAAAATGAGACGTGGCTGGGTCTTTCAGCATGACAATGATCCCAAACACACCGCCCGGGCAACGAAGGAGTGGCTTCGTAAGAAGCATTTCAAGGTCCTGGAGTGGCCTAGCCAGTCTCCAGATCTCAACCCCATAGAAAATCTCTGGAGGGAGTTGAAAGTCCGTGTTGCCCAGCGTCAGCCCCAAAACATCACTGCTCTAGAGGAGATCTGCATGGAGGAATGGGCCAAAATACCAGCAACAGTGTGTGAAAACCTTGTGAAGACTTACAGAAAACGTTTGACCTCTGTCATTGCCAACAAAGGCTATATAACAAAGTATTGAGATTAACTTTTGTTATTGACCAAATACTTATTTTCCACCATAATTTGCAAATAAATTCTTTAAAAATCAGACAATGTGATTTTCTGGATTTTTTTTCCTCATTTTGTCTCTCATAGTTGAGGTATACCTATGATGAAAATTACAGGCCTCTCTGATCTTTTTAAGTGGGAGAACTTACACAATTGGTGGCTGACTAAATACTTTTTTGCCCCACTGTACTTTTTGCTTTGGAGATTTTGAGAGGCAAAAGTTTCCATGTTTCCACATAATTCAGGGTCTAACATGGATAGATTACATCTCTTCAGTAGCAAAGATAACCCAGCATATACTACGTTCCCCCCCCCACACACACACACATACACGCACACACACATTCGGACCACAATATGGAGACACCATGCTTGAGAAGCTGCATCACAGTCTGGTACAGCAACAGCAACATAACAAATTAAAAGCACACACAAAGCCCACAGCCTCCCTTAGGACTCCTCACACCCCTCAAACTTCTAAAATCCTCAGCTGGTTACGTTTTACATGCAGATCTGGAGTTTACCCAGAATCACGTCACACAGTCAGACACCTCATGGCTCTGCATCCTAAACCTCTGAAGTGTAAACGGTCCTTCCTTTAATTAAGGAAGAAGACATTTGTGACCTGGTCTGAACTCCCCCATATTTGTTCCCCTTGACATCACACACACCTGGATTTCCTATCACAGAGAGATCAGCGGGGTCAGAGAGATGACGTGATGAAACATTGTTGTAAAGAGAGCAAGAGAATTAAGGTGGTATTAAAATACTAAAGGGATATATGTGCAGTTTTACCTGGAAACATAACATGTGCTACTGTGCTAACACAAACAAACAAAAACTCTTATGGAGATTTTGTCCTGATCTTTTTAGGTGTGACATTAATGATTTAATTTTCATTGTTAGGAAGCAAATAAGAGTGAAATATGTCAGAAGATGAGCAGCTCTGGGGTGCTGGTGCTATTTGCAGGAGATAATTGGACTTGGACAGGTCTACTAAACCTCTCAACCCAAGTGACCTTTAGTTTTAGCCTTAAGGTCACAAACCAAAGGGATCCAATGAAGGAACTGGAAGGGAGGTCTATATATTAAGGAGGGTAAAGAGAAACTGAGAGACACTGATAACTTCTGATCAGCTTCACTTACAGAAACATTCAGGAACACAGAGATTAACTTTTTTAGAGCTAAAACGAAGGTAAGAACATTTCCTCATACATTTACTGTCACTGAATCTTTTCTTTTAAGAGAAAATTTGACTTATGGTTTGATTTTGTAAGACTCGTTCAGAAATCTGTGTCTTTACCTGCAACTTTAAATTTAAAAGTGAATAAAAACTAATGTTTATAACATTTCTGAAGTTTTATGGGTCTGATAGGATTCAATATTCTCCTCAGCCTGCGTGTTGTTGCTTTTAGGAGTAGATATCATGTCTCGGCTGGTGTTGTTGCTGGGTCTGCTGCTGTACGTGGGAGCTCAGCTGTCCTATGCTCAGCACTGGTCCCATGGCTGGTACCCTGGAGGCAAACGGGACATTGACTCCTTTGGCACACCAGAGGTGGGATCAGTGTTTGTGCATGTGTTCGTGTGTATCATTTAGTCATGTTGTTTCATGTCATAGTCCAAACCACACCCTTTTTTGTTTAGATTTCAGAGGAGATTAAACTGTGTGAGGCAGGAGAATGCAGCTACCTGAGACCCCAGCGGAGGAATATCCTGAGAGACATTATTGTAAGTGTACAATCAAATGGAAACCTGTCCATCAAAAGCCCTTTAAACCCTCATTTCTATTCAGTTCTAACTAAAAGGTATAATAATTAGTTGTATTTGTTATGCTCTTAGAATACTTCACTTTAATTCTTTTTTTCTCACAGCTGGACGCTTTAGCTAAAGAGCTCCAGAAGAGGAAGTGACAGCTTTCCATCTCACACGGCTTTTCTTACTGTCCTAACTTTCCTCTTTATTATTTTTATCTTTGACAAATTCAGTTCTCTTTATTATGCCATGTTTTTGTCTGTTGCAAACAAATGTGGAAATTAAGGTCCTGAAATAAAAGTGTCTATTTTGATACAAACCTTTTTGTTGTGTAATTTTTTGCATGTGTGTTCAGTGTTACCTGGAGCACGTAACACCACATGCCAGGTGGCAAAGTTAACTTTTGGCCAACTGCTTTGACGAACTAAATTAAAGGGACCAGAGTTTTTAATGGATTCGATGACCATGGTAAACAAAATGTTATGGAAAAATAATAGTACAGTTTTTTTCACAAAGCTTGATAATTAAATGTTGCTTGAATATGCTTTAGACTATCTAGTGACCGGCGACAAGTGGAATGGCACCTGCAGGTCAAAATGTTCACATGGCAACTAGAAACACCACAGAACCAAAATCATGGACATCTGGTGACCAACCAGACTGATGCATCGTATGTACAATAATATGTGGCGTTTGGGCTGTGGGGTATGTCAGGTTTTAGCCAAGCTGAGTTGTCATTGAAATACAGATCACCAATAAAAGTAATTACTCATTTAACGCTAACAAGACAGATCTTTTGATGTAAGTTGTGTATGGGTTCATCTTTCACTTTGGACCACATTCATTTTGTAATAATAATAATAACATAGCCTGCATAAAAATTACTGTTACATAAATCTCACTATAAAGAAGTCAGTTCAGAGAAGTATAATAGATCCAAATCATAATGAAGTTTAAGCTCACCCACAGAAAGTATGAAAGTTTTGCTGCAGATGAATGTGCTGCCAATCACATTGGCAGTGGCATACCAAGATGGTATATTCAACAAAATCAAGTGATTAGTCATGTCATGTACAAAACCCCAATAGATTGAAAGAATGAAATCTTGTTCCCAGAATAAGGAACTATAGCCCTCATCCTGGAGCCAGGCCAGACGAGGGACTCTGTGGGACAGTGAAAAGGGTGTTTGGAAGACCCCCTTAACAAGGTCACCATGTCCTCCATGGTCATTTCATGGTTTTCCATTGAAGTTTTTCAAAAAACATAAACTACTTCATATTTAACACAAAGTTTTATGTAATAAGTAGATGTTTATATTGTTATTAAACATTATTTGTGGTAAGTAAGTTGCTCCCAGCAACACATTCACAAAGACAAGCTATGTATCTTGGTGTATTTTTATAAACTGAAAAGAAAAACCTCCCAGATCAGCTGATGTTGACGTTCCTGCGCACGCGCCCGGCAGATAAAGATGGCGGAGTTAAACGTCTGCACTCCACAAACGGTGGAGTCAGACGTTCAAAATAGTATTATTAGTTCCCCTAATGCGGCTTTGGTCATAGATCCTGAAAAACTAATAAATAATAAAATTTGTTGTACCCTGGTTAAAGGTGAGTTGTGTTCGGAACGTAAAAGTTTGGCCGATTTATACCCTTACGAGTCAGCGCTAGCCTTTTAGCTAAATAGCTAACTAGCTCCACGAGCTAGTTAGCTATTTAGGTAAGAGGCTAACGTCAGGTGGACTTTCAAAGATTGTAGTGAACGATGTCCCAAATCAAACAGCCACGCAAAACCTGACAAAAGATTCTGTCTGAAAAATTAAACAGAAAGGCAACAAAATATGACTTACTGACACTCTTAATGACGCCGGAAGTGACCGCAATAAAAAGCTAATTTACATATGAAAATAACTTCCGGTTTGTGTGTTAACGTGAAAGTCTGACAAAACGATGCAGTTTAATTAAAACTGATTTCACTCATTTGTTTCTGGTTACTGCTTCTGTGACTCATTTGGTGAGTACAGTCTTTTAAAACTTTTTTTTAATTCTATAATTTATGTTAAATTTAAAATCTTGTATTACAGTCATTTAGTTTTGTAAATAACTTCTGTAAACTTTCTTTAGTTCTTACAAAACTAAATCTCTGTCAAAAACGTGATTAATTTTCTTTCTGGACTTCATTTTTAACTTGTCAAAGGTCACAACAAATTTGATTAAAATCACCTCATTGTAATTTATTACTACATTTTTAAGCACATTTAAATTTATATATTTTTTTATTATCATGGTAGCTGTAAAATATTGCGTTCACACTGGAGTATCTGTTTTTTTTCCTTACTTTCATATGAACATACATGTTAGACTGATTTTTAAAAATACATTATTTTAAATGATTATTTTTATTATTAATATTTAGATTATTTTACACTTGAAACAACTGTTTCAAAAATCGCCAAATATTTCCTGGTTACTTCAGCCTGGAAACGTATTGTGCACATTTTTTGTTACACAGTTTTACAATTGTTTTAAACTTTTTAAGAGTCACACATTTTAATATAATATGAATGTATTACATTATTATTGAAAATACTTTTTAAAAATAAATTGTAGAATTATTTTGGTTCTTATATCTGTTTGGCTACTTTATTCCAGTTTGGATAACGTTTTTTGTGATTTTACAAGTCAAATTCAACATGTTTGAATAAAATATGAAGCAGTGAACTGTTTAATGTTCTAAATCAAAATCACATGCATCAGGCCTTGGACAAGCAATGTCTGTTTTCTCTGATATTATCATTATTATTATTATTTAGTTGTCATTTTACAAGTTGTACCAATTTTGTAATAATTTAATAATTTCTGATCAGTTATTCTAGCAATCTGATTATTTAGCAATATCTTGGTAAATTAGGAGGTTCCTCTGGAGGAATAAACAAGGTTTTCCTCTGACGGAGTTCACTGATTTTTTATAAACATTGTTGTGTAACACAGGTGAAGAAGGTGACGAGGAGTTACTGAAGGGTCTCCTCACAAATACATACTGCTACTTGTGCTCGTCTCAGCTTGGGTTTGAATCCCAGCGGTTGTCCCACTACGAGGTAAGAGGTGCTTCCCAAGCCGTAACGCCGTGCTGAGTATTTCCTGATCTAACAAAGTGTGAGTCATGACGTCTGACGTGTCGTCCAACTGCAGGGAAAGAAACATGCTCAGAAGGTCCGGATTTACCTCGACACTGTAAGAACACAAAGGAGAGCAGGATCTCAGGTTAGTACTTGTTCACGCTGAAGCCTCTTTTATTTGGAATAAAACTGTAACGTGGTCAAACATGCAACAGGTCTTGATTAATTTTAGTGGACTGTATTAATTGTCAAAGTAAATATCTTTCTCTCTAATGTTTTGGGTTGTTTTTTTTTTGCAGCAGACCATGACCAGTGATAAAAACCATTTCTGTGACCTGTGTAATATGGTATTTACTTCTCATGTGGTTGCTAAATCTCACTATGAAGGCAAAGTCCATGCAAAAAATCTCCGTAAACAAGTCCTTCAGGCACCAGGTAGGTGTTTGATTTAAAACTCGGCCGATCTTCATTTATAGATTTAAACTTAATTAATTTCTTTGGCTTTTTCAACAGAAACTCCTTCTTCGTCAAGTCTGACTCCGAATCTGGAGAAGTCAGACAAGAAATCACCCAAAGATGGAGATCTGAAGCTTCAGCTGGACCCTCCAGCTTCCACCAGCACGGAGGTGGACCTGAAAGATCCCAACAAATACTGTTCGCTTTGTGTTGCCTCCTTCAACAACCCTCAGATGGCTCTGCAGCACTACAATGGTCGCAAACACCAGAGGAAGCAGGCCAGGCAGGAGCTGCTCAAACAGCTGGGAGATGATACTCAACAAGGTATCATCAAATGTTCTGAAGTATCTTTTATAGAACAGCAGCAGTTTCATTCAGTTATTAAGATTTTATCCCATCTGATGTTAGCTTGCTGTAAAAAAACACATTGTTTAGGGTTGAAAATAATACAATTTAAATTAGTGCTTCCAGTTTGAGAAATGTTATCCAACTTTTTGTGTCCAGACAGCTCCTTGATGTGTCACATGTGTGGTGTGATGTTTAACTCAGTGGAGATGTATCAGGCTCACATGCAGGGAAACAAACATCAGATCAAGTAAGTTCAGATTTTACTGATGTTTGTTTTCAGATTCTGTTTTCCACGTTTGAAATTTGGTATTAGTTTTGGACACTGTAAGAGTTGAAGCTGTTTTGTTGCTGCTGAGGATTGAATCAAGTGGTGAGAGTAAAGCTTTGCTTTTCGAACACACTGCATGATTTTCGCACCAGAAAACGCACCAGAAAACCATCTCTGTAGGGCCGCCAGTCAAATTACTTAAGAACAACCTAAAAACAGCACATGATGTTCCAGGAAGTTGCACTTCTCACTTTTCATGATGCAACAACTCAGCAAAGGTGTTACAGCCCATTTGGAGGTTTCATGTGGTCACCTTCAGACTCGCAGTCCAGATCATGGAACAGAGTCTCTGACCATAGAGGTGCTGACTGTGGATCCATGCTGCACCCACCAGCCGTCTTCTCTCCAGGACTTCCTGCAGCGTAAGAATGAATCCTGCAGGTGCAGCTGGAGTCTTCTCAACATTATTGCCATCTTAAAAAGTAAAAACTTTGCCAACAAATTCAACCAGATATGATCATCAACACAGAATTTTGGAGTTAACAAACCACCACCCCAATAAAATGTGCTGAAAGCCGTAGGATCTACCTAATGGCCATTTTATGACAATTGTTGTTGTAAGGTGGCCGTACGGCTCCTTATGTGCAACTCATGGAAATCTCTAATGGCTATCAGTAGACTATAAGCAGGTTTCAAGGCACCTCACAAAGAAGATAAGAACTTTGTGGCCAGCAGGTGGCAGTAAATCACCTCATTTTCGAAAGAAATCCTCAAGTTGCTTTTGAGTCATTCCATGCAGATTCAACAAATGGCTCCCACCTGACCCCCTCAGAGTTGTCTTGTATTTCCAACAGGCAATATAAAACATTTCAGATCTCTACTCTGCAAACCTTTTACACAAAAAATCTGTAAATGGAGTAAAATGAGGCTGTTATGGACGTCACTGTCTGAGTGACCATGTTCAAACTGAAATATCTACTTCACTATTTGTGCCAGGTCCATGAAATCTCGTAGGTTATGAGTCCTAGTCCTGAACACCTTGTATTCCAATGTACAGCATTGTTACCTTATTCATACCATAATGCTGGCCCTATACTTTTCTGTTGTCTTATAAATTCTAGAAGGATCTTCAAACATTCATAAAAACTCCAGATTTTAATGTATGAGCTGCAAATTTGGTAGATGGTCTGACATGAACCATGTCTTTTACCCCCTATGATATCAGGCAATAGAGTCTGATGGATGTTGAGATATTAAGAGTCCAAAAAATGGGAATAAACACATTTATGTGAATGTTTGGAGTGATATTTTCCATGAATTGGGGCGGCCGTGGCTCAAGCGGTAGAGCAGGTCGTCTGGTAACCGAAAGGTCGCCGGCTCAAATCCCTGCTCTGCCCAGAGAAAAGATCGCCTGGCTGTTGGGTCCTCGGACAAGACACTTCACCTACTTTGCCTGTTTGGTGGTGGCCGGAGGGTCCGGTGGTGTCTGGCAGCCTCGCCTCTGTCAGTGTGTTCCAGGACAGCTGTAGCTACATGTGTGTAGTTCATCATTACCAAACGTGTGTGAGTGAATGGGTGAATGACTGACTGTAGTGTGAAGTGCTTTGGGGGTTGTAGTACCTGAGTAAAGCGCTATACAAGTACACACCATTTAACATTTACCATGAATGACACCAGGTATCAACATGAAACTTGGTTTTATGGAAAGAGCATATTCTTATTGTATAAACAAATTGGGATGGAGTTTTGTTCTCATTTTTCTGTAATTATTGTGCATATTGTTTTCTACTAATATTCAACTTAGTAAGGGCAGTTTAACAGATAATTTATTAACATTCACTTTATCAGGTCCAGTACAAACTTGTTTATATACACTCACCGGCCACTTTATTAGGTACACCTGTCCAACTGCTCGTTAACACTTAATTTCTAATCAGCCAATCACATGGCGGCAACTCAGTGCATTTAGGCATGTACACATGGTCAAGACAATCTCCTGCAGTTCAAACCGAGCATCAGTATGGGGAAGAAAGGTGATTTGAGTGACTTTGAACGTGGCATGGTTGTTGGTGCCAGAATGGCTGGTCTGAGTATTTCAGAAACTGCTGATCTACTGGGATTTTCACGCACAACCATCTCTAGGGTTTACAGAGAATGGTCCGAAAAAGAAAAAATATCCAGTGAGCGGCAGTTCTGTGGGCGGAAATGCCTTGTTGATGCCAGAGGTCAGAGGAGAATGGCCAGACTGGTTGGAGCTGATAGAAAGGCAACAGTGACTCAAATAACCACTCGTTACAACCAAGGTAGGCAGAAGAGCATCTCTGAACGCACAGTACGTCCAACTTTGAGGCAGATGGGCTACAGCAGCAGAAGACCACGCCGGGTGCCACTCCTTTCAGCTAAGAACAGGAAACTGAGGCTACAATTTGCACAAGCTCATCGAAATTGGACAATAGAAGATTGGAAAAACGTTGCCTGGTCTGATGAGTCTCGCTTTCTGCTGCGACATTCGGATGGTAGGGTCAGAATTTGGCGTCAACAACATGAAAGCATGGATCCATCCTGCCTTGTATCAACGGTTCAGGCTGGTGGTGGTGGTGTAATGGTGTGGGGAATGTTTTCTTGGCCCTCTTTGGGCCCCTTGGTACCAACTGAGCATCGTTACAACGCCACAGCCTACCTGAGTATTGTTGCTGACCATGTCCATCCCTTTATGACCACAATGTACCCAACTTCTGATGGCTACTTTCAGCAGGATAATGCACCATGTCATAAAGCTGGAATCATCTCGGACTGGTTTCTTGAACATGACAATGAGTTCACTGTACTCAAATGGCCTCCACAGTCACCAGATCTCAATCCAATAGAACATCTTTGGGATGTGGTGGAACGGGAGATTCGCATCATGGATGTGCAGCCGACAAATCTGCGCCAACTGTGTGATGCCATCATGTCAATATGGACCAAACTCTCTGAGGAATGCTTCCAGCACCTTGTTGAATCTATGCCACGAAGAATTGAGGCAGTTCTGAAGCCAAAAGGGGGTCCAACCCGTTACTAGCATGGTGTACCTAATAAAGTGGCCGGTGAGTGTACATAGCTGTAGGAATTTATGCCCCTCCAGAATATGTAGGATGAGCCCATTGTTTATAAGGACCTTTGTGATGAGGCTTTAGCATTCCATGGTTGTTGATGCTAGGTAGCTAAGCTAACTCTGTCAGCTAAAGTGTGATTTTGTCATTCCATTTTCAGAACACGAAAGTGAAAATTCCTGATACTAGTCATTCAGACCACTCAAAGCGCTTTCACACAACCCGATATGTAGATCAGGGGGAGAGGGGAGGGGCTAACACTCACACAACCCGATATGTAAACCGGGGGGCAACATGGGGTTCAGTGTCTTGCCCAAGGCAAGCCGGGATCGATCCATCAACCTTCAAGTTGGAGGACGACCGCTCTAACCACTGAGCCACAGCCGCTCTTAAAAAGTCTCTTTTTTGTGTGACTTTGTTTATTGCAGCGTTTGTTTTATTGAAAGTCGTCTTAACGCTTGTGGTCATGTTTTGAACCAGGGAGAAGAAAATCAATGAGCTTTTCAAATCCCAACCTAAAGTCTACAACACGTTTGCTGATGAGCTGGCAGATTACATCCAAGTTCAGAAGGCACGAGGAATCACACCGAAGACCAATCAAGTTGTCCCTCAGGAGGGCACGCCGAGGGACGACAGAGAGGACGAAGACACACAGGAAGGATTAATGGACTGGAAAATGATAAAAACAAGTCCATCTACGTGTAACCTCCCCCCAAACCATCAACCCATTCCTGGAGCTTGGAGTCCTGCAGATCCTGGTCCACCTTGGTCGACGCGTGGCTGGACCTACAGCTGTGCTCCTCTAGGTCCAGTTTCAGGTTTCACACAGTTCTCCCATCAGATCTTGAAGAGCAGGTGGCACAGAAGAGACTCGAGCTCCTCCACATATACTACCTCATCGTATTCTTATGACAGCTCTCACACGAGTGATGATAGTGAATCAAGACACAAAGAAAAACAGAGGAATAAAAAATCCAGGAGGGAGAGAAGTGGAAAGAGAGAGGAGGGAGAGGAAGGGAGCAAAAAGCGCCAGAGGAGGGAGATAGAACCATCAGTTGAGTCAGAGGAGGACGAGGAGGAGAGTCGAAAGAAAAAACCCAAACATCACGTCAAACAGAGACAAAAAGAGAAAAAATACCATCAGGAGAACTTTGAAACCAACAGTTGGACTGATACGTTCCAGCCAGAACACAGTCAGCTCCATGTGCAGGCTGAAAGGACCGTGGACCAGAACCAGGATGCATATCACAAGTCAGCCAAGTCCAAATATAAGAAAGAGAAGAAGAAAAACAAAGAGAAAGCAGACATTCGGACTGAGGAGGAGAAGCTGTGGGACGACTCGATCCTGGGCTGCTAAACATGCAGTTAACATGATCCCTCTGCACATCAAGTGCAGACTGACAGTCAGGAATACCGAGAGGAATCTCGGTGGTCTGGCTGCCAAAATAACTGGCTGGTGACTGGGTCAGCTTAAATAAACAACCCGTCATGCGGGCCGCGGCTCAGTAGACCATCTGCCCCGATGAGTCACAGTCACAGTTTTTATGTTTTTAACAGCCTTAAATAACTCAATCTTTAATGGTTGTAAAAAGTTATTATGAATATTAGTTTGTTCTATCAGTTACATAAACTGATTTGGATTAAGGGTTATTTTCGATCTGATGATGTTTTATTATTAAAATGGGTCAAAAATATACCATTACATGTTGTAGTACCACACAAGACACGGTACACATAACCATCTTCCTTTGATCTTACTACAGCTCATATTTTGGGAAAATAGGTTTAAATTTAATTTTAGGGTTTTTTTCATCATGTAATAACTGTATTGTAGCATTAATCTCAGGTTTAGGTAGATGATGGTGGAACTGTTTTATTTAATCTACTACTAAACTGAACTGGTAAATGTGTAGGCTGCATATTTACTAGTTTATTAGTAGATTAAATTTTAGTTTATGTGATGTGAGCAGGTTATTACAGGAGAACAAAATATTTATTTCATAGAGGAAAGAAACAGAACAAGCTGTGTAGATGTATGTGGAGCTTTTGTTTTATTATTTTATACTCTTACATCAACAGACATCAAACCAAACTCAGTCTTGTGTTTTGCAATAATTGGGCTGTGATGATCCCCAGAATGAATTATTGTCTCAGTCCGTCGCTGCTGCACATTAACACTTTTTATGTAATGTAACAAATATTTTTTATTCCTTTTAAACACAAAACTGAGGCTGTAACGGAGCGTGCTAACTAGCTAACTGGCTAACTGGCTAGCTTGAGTTTATCAGGATTTTGAAGTGCTGCTTTCAGGGATCAGACTGAACGTAAAACCTTCTGCAGTCTGTGGTAGCGATGTTAAACTTCAGCAAAGCAAACGAGTCCGAGGACATCGAAAGCTTAGTCACCTCTTTCTTTCTGAGTGTTTTAACTCACAGGTGCAGAGACTGAAACGAAGCAATTACAGAGGTTGAAATAAATAAGGATTCTTTTTTTTTATTGTTGCACCAGATAAGATGTTTATAAAATGCATCTCCTGATGCTGCAGTGCACAGTGTGTATGTTTATGTGTTGTGTATGTATTTGCACATTCAAAGAGCACATGTGATGTTCGAGATCATACAGGTGCAAGAGTTCAAATGAGCACAAAACCCTCGGAGTTCATGTTAAGAACATCATGTGAAAGAAGGCGACTCGGAGGAACTTCATGCAGATGAAAAGCAAAATGAGACTGGAGAAGGATTTTTAAGTTCCCATCATTTAGATCCACTCAGAAAAAGTTTCTTATAAATGATATATGTGTAGCAAGTTTTAAAAATAACAATTAAAAAAACGTACATTTTTCAAAATGTTCTAAAACCAGAAGAAACTTTAATGACAGCTTCTAGCGGCTGTTTTTTATTCTCAATGATCCCCTGATCAGATGTTGATGCTGGACAAAAAGAGAAAAGTTAAATGTGACAGAATAACAAACGGCTTCTAAAGACTTAAAAAAGTAAAATCTGAACTCAACATCTGGTCTGTTAGTAATAAAACAACCATCATCTGTACACCGGTAAGTATAAATCATTAAACTGTAACATACAAAGATAAAAACAGGTGAATTATCTCTGAGTTTTTGACTTGAAGAGTCGAAGCAGAGACTAAGAAAGGCTTCGGAGCTCCACGATGTGTGAAGCACATCTCTGAAGCTCCTCTGAGATCTCCTGTTTTCAAAGAATCCTGTGGTCTCGTTCCCTCTCTCGCTCAGATCTCCGACCCCCGTAGAGCTGCAGGCTGCCCACATCCTCTCACTTTAAGACCCCCGTCAGACCCCTCCATGCACCAACCTTTTATACACACAGTTTTAATCATTTACTAGATCTTCAGTTTTCTGAAGGAACACAGCAGACAGTTTTTATGTTATTAAATAATTCAAGTTCATTTCACTGAAACTAAAACACATCAATTTGTATTTTATGACTTTTGTTTTTAAAATCTTGTAACGATTATGGGTGGAAAATAAACCATTTTTAAAACTTAAATTGATTTTCTCATGATAATCAAAGACCCTGACAGTTAATGTTTCATGTCCCAGAGTGGAGCCCCGACCCCAGAAACACTGATATAATTCTCTTAACTCAAGAAAAATAAAATGCTTTTATTATTTGTCTTGTTTCCAAACTAAAAAGCTGGACTTATTCTTCATTTTTTTGCAGTTGCTAAACAATAAATAGTAATTTACTGAAGGAGTGTGAAGGTTAATGAATGAAAAATTAGCTTAGAAAAGTAAAAATTCTTACTGTTACTCTTTGTAAATTTCAATAAAACAGAGACAAATTCTGCCATTCATGGACAAAGTATAAATGAGGGACATCTTAGTATTAAAACTCAAGTTTTTCCTGGTATCTGACTGTCAGAAAAAAGTCAGATTGAATCTTTTAGGGTCACAAAAATCACCTTTTACAGTTAATTTAATGATTTTCACAGCTAAATGAGATCACATAAATTGATCCATCTTTTAGAGAAATAACTGATATGTCAGACAGACTCGTTCCAAACGGAGGGATTCAGCTGGTTTCAAGCTGAAACATCAGTCTTTCTGTTTCTCCTCCATCTTCAGTTTGAATCTTTCTGTCGGTCCGAGAACCAAGAAACTCACGGTTCAGACACCAGTCAAAAAAAAAAGCTCAGAAAAGTCTAGATTCAACCTAAAACTGATTAAAGATGATGATGAAGGTTGCTGGTTCATCTCTAAACTCTTCCTCAACAGGCTTATTTTTTATTTTCCTCTTTAAGACATTTGAAAAGAGAAGGAACAGCTGACAGAGTGAATATGGATTAAAGTTTGAGTTCGTTAGTGCCGGTTGATATTTAAAAGTATTTTATTCTGTTGGTATCTTCTGCTGCTGCATGTAGGACTCCAGGTCACACCTGGTAGAGACCACAGCCCTACAAACTGCTGCTCAGGGAATACAGACACTCTCTTATTGTTTAATATGTTGTTATATCTTTATTAGATATGATGTGTTAAACGAGACCCTCCTGGTCTGTCAGCTACATGTCAGAGAAATAAAAGATCTTTTTATTTTAGACTCATTTTGTTTGTTATTGTGAGTTAATGCAGAGAAAGAACTTATTAATCCTTTTATGATTCACTAAAAAGCTCCAATTGTTGAAATGATCATAAATAAAAAGATTGAATGCAGTTTTTCAGCGTCTTGTTGACCCCCCCCCCCACACACACACACACACACACACACACACACACACACACACACTGTGGCTGCCTGCTCGGGCCAATCCGATAGACCCCGTGTGTCACGTTGGGGTGTTACCTTGTCAACACAGTTCCTCTCATCTCCTCTGACAGACAGCAGGAACAGAAACTATCAGCTCTTTCCTTCAGCTACACATTTCATCACACTGGCAACTTGACGAGATGATCCCACCGTCGCTGGCGTGGACTTTACTGGCAGCATCAGTTTGGACGTTTGGTGAGAACGTTAGTTTTTATTTTGCTGTCAGAGGCCTGCGCTGTGCGTTTAAACTCAAACTGATTCTGGTCGGCTGTTAAAGTCTTTCAGACTTCAGTAGTTGTTTAATCCACGAGGTAAAATCAAGTTTTTACAGCAGATACATTTTAGAGATTTCCAGTAAAACTAATACTTTGAGTGTCCTGCAGATATGTTGATGTTCAATCAGCCTCTGATATTTGAATATGTTGTAGCCACTGATTTTCCTCTGCACGAGGCCTCTGCATGCTGGAGCCCTCAACTTTTATTTGTCAGACACAAACTAATTGGATCTGTGCTGGATTTTTTAAATGGATTGTGAAGTTGTTTTGTTGAACTCGTGATCGTCATGAAATATTCGTTCTCCGTTCATGTCAGTCAGATGAAAGACGAGTGAAAAGACTTGAAAACAATCAGACTTTAACTCTCCAGGTGCAGTCAGCCGCTCATCTTTACAAATGTCATCACACAAGTTGTTGCAACAGGTAAATTCCCACATACGGCACTTAAAAAGCACAAACAGGCTTCGAAAGCTGATTCTAAGTTTAGATCAAGTAGTTCTTCCAATGCAGACCTCTAAAGGCGACTACAGTCGAAACAATCTTCCTCTCAACAATTTCAAAATGTCAGAAAGTCTAACAAAGATTTCTTCATAGTTCAGCTTCTCGTTGATCGTTTTTACATAGTTCTAGTTGTGTTTTTGTTGTTTTTCAGCCTCGCTTCAGGTCCACTTTTCTCTTTTTTGTAGTTTTCATCTCGCTAACTTCCAGCTTTACAGACGATGGTCTCACTGCTGCTGGTAAAATTATAGACCAAGTTCGAGGCTTTTTTAACATTCTTCTGTTTTTTACTTTTTAGGTTCAAGCCAGATCCTTCTGAAGGAACCCGTCAGAGTTCTTTACCCTCCAATCTCCAGTACTGAGAGTATTGAATGTGAATGTCGGAACATAACGTGTGACACGGTCTTCTGGTTCCGTACTGTTCCCAGCAAAGCGTTGGTAGAGTTTGTAGGCAAATGCAACAACGCTGAGCGTGTTGACTACGGGACGGTGGATCAAAGTCGTTTTAAGTTCAGCAAGAGGGGAACTTCAAGCTTTGTGCTGCGCATCATTAATGTGACAGAACGGGACGCAGGAATTTACTCGTGTGTCCTGAGAGACTCAAGAAACCAGGTCGAAAAGTTTGACCCTGGAGTTGTTCTTCGGCCCGGAGGTTAGTGTTCTGAAGTCTTTATCCACAGCATTGAAAATCTATTCATGTATTTCTTTTTAAATCCAAGTAACCAGTTGGAGAGTAAATGAATAAACTGCTCATTTGTATCATATTTAATACGTTTCTACGTTGTTACAACGGAACACACTGAACATTCAAACTAAATATTAAAGCTAATCTTTCTCAACTCTTCATCCCCGTCTAATCTGAACAGGACACATCTATCAGAACATGTTCATACGTGCATGAAAGACTCCATCACAAACTGCTTCATCACTTTCTAATCATGTAAAAAAATGACCCACAGATGAAACTTCCTGCTTGAATCGTGGGTTTTGCTTTGCTGCTGTTCATCTTTCGGCCTTCCTGAATGTTTTTTTGGGTTTTTATCTTGTAGTGACCCCTCCGACATCACCTCCACCCAAGAAGAGCCCACCCAGACCAAAGAGACTCTGTCCCTGTGGTTCAAAGAAACATCCAAAAGGTGAGTTGTAAATCATCGAGCGTCTAAAGTCATCGCTTTGTCAACATCAGTGTTTTAATACAGAAGATGCAGCATAACATCTGGTTCTAACAAAAACAATATGTAAGAAAACTAAATGGGATTTTAATTCCAGATGGATGCGACTCTCTGGTTCTGTGGCCTCTTGTTGGACTCATAGCAACGCTGGCTGTCGGTCTCCTCAGCACCCTGTACTACTTCAGCCGTAAGTAAAAACCTCATGTAACCGTTAATATGCAGCCGAAACACGCTCACTGCAGGCGTGTCACAGCTAAATAACAGTAGCACAAAGTTTGAGCCTGTTTTTATTCCGTCTTACAGGACTCCCCAAAAAATGTCACCATCACTTCATGAAGTGAGTCAACACGTATATTTGTTTCTAGTAAAATCAGACAAAATTAGACAAAATATATACGTTATATATATTTGACACAATCAGATTTTATTTCTACAAATTCTTTGTTCTGATGTCACTTAACTTTCGTCTCCACGTTTAAGGAAGAGGCCGATGACCTAAAGGAACGAATCTGCAACTTTCATCAAACTCAACGTACATATTGTTTCTATATAAACATCATTTATGGTGATTAAAGTGAAGATAATTCAAATCTACTCAGCGTGAGGATCTTCTCTGCAGCATGTGGCGTTCAGTGAAACGTGTCTGCAGCCAGAGTTCCACCTCAGCTTTGGAACATAAATATCATGTAATCAACAACTTTTGTTGCAAACGCTATAAACCTGAACTACGTTATGTTTAAATCCCTGCATCACCCACTTTTTATTTGGACTAATTTAGTAATTAATGTTGATTATTTCATCGCTGGTTAAGATGTTTTTAGTTTAGCGTCGTTAGCATCTTCAGATTTTTATTAAATCAAGAAAAAAAAGCAGCATCACATTTTGGACACAAGGTTGATTTTATTATAAATCCTAAGTACATCTGAACAATAACTCCAGATTAAAATTACATCTAAAACAAGTTCTAAAATGTTTATTTCCTGCCTGATTTTCTCCTCGTCTGTATTTATCTGTGTTTTTGATTTTTATTGCAGAAATGTGGAATATTATTAATGCATATCTGTGCAAAAAAATACATGTTTTATCTTGTTTTTTTCATGACTGTAACCATGTTTAATAAATAAAGTTGTGTATTTCCAAATGATCCCAGCGTGGTGAGATTTTTGCATCAGTTACAACTTCCAGGTCCAGTGATGATGTTTCCAGTGACGGATGTGACCTCTGCAGCGATAACAGAAGTGTGTGTCGTCTTGTGCACGGAGAGGTCTGAGTGTGGGTGTTGTACTTCCATTGTCAATATTGTATTTGACGGAAGTTGAGTAGGTGAGCGTCTGGGTTTGGTTTCTTCTTCTAGTTTTGATGCGTAAGCTTGCATCATATTCAGTTTCTGTTTTAACTTTCTTCATGTACAAATAAATGTTATTATTCTAGGGTCTTTATAAACCAATGCATTATGTCTAAATGCATTGCACACACACATCAACACAAGCAGCTCACACCTGTGAGCCTGAGGAGTGCAGAGACCTGACAGAGTTTGTGGTTGTGCGGGTCTCAGGGAGTGTGTGCAGCTTTTTCCTGTGCGCTGGTGGAGACAGAGAAGACAAAGAGTCGTGTTAACTGAGATATTATCGCTCCGCTCAGCTTTAAGCTCTTCATCTCGTCTCTGAAACAAAACGACCACAAAAGATCCCGCAGACCGAACCGCAAAGACTGACAGACTCAGAGAGACCAGAAGAGCCAAGACAAAAGGAAGCGTTGAGAGGTTCAAAAAAATACAAAGTTAATAAACAAAATCATTCCAATTCTTGTTTTAATGTGTTTTATTTAGACAAAAATAACATAAAACTTTCCCACAAACTGCAAATTGTTTGTTAATGAAGAAATTTAAGCAGTAAAAATGAACAGAAGAAGAATTCCATTTAGATTAAATGGATGTTTATTAAAAACATTTAGTTTATTGTGAGAACAGAACACAGTTTAAAAACAGCACAAAAAACTATTAACATTTTAAATAATATAAAATGTGCTCAACAACTTTCTTCTGTTAAATTTCATTTTGTGGATTTCAAGATGTTTTAAAATGTTTTTGTTCTTTTTTTGTTTTAAACAAGTTTCAGAAAATATTCATCCACAAACAGTCAACAGTAAATTACACAGATGTTTATTACAGCCATAACGATTTCTTTCATGTTAAAAATTCAAAACAGAAAAATAATAAAGAGGAAAAAGAAAGTTCCTGAAAAGCTGCTGATTCACCCAAAAATGTTTTCAAAGATCATGTTTTTCTTTCACCGTCAGGGTTTTTCTAGATAAAGTGTAACATTATTTCAGACGTCATGAGCACTCGATGTTAGAAAGAAGTTCATAACACCCAGAAATATAAAACACACTCATCTGGTTCAAGACATTTTTATGTGTAACATAAAACACAGATGTGTTTAAAGTGATAAATGAATAAATGTCTTTAAATCTAATTTACCTGTTGATGTCAGTTCAGACTTTCAGTGTAAAACATTGAATCAAAATCCAAATAACATTTGAATTAAATTTGTCTTTATTAACTGCTAACCTGCAACCAGCAGTAAAAGTTAAAGGTTATGTTTGAAACTGTAAATGTTGGATTAAATTAGAGATGAAACGCAGATTTGAGACAGATTTTATCATCATCTATCTGCACATACAGGATGTGAGAAGAGCTGAATATTTGAGATTTTGTTTGACACAAAGCGTCTAAATTAGAAAAATACAAATTCAACCACGTCAATTAAATCATAATAAACACATAATTCAACTTTTACATTTTTAAATCTTTTATTTTGAAGAAAATCTGTGTTTTTGTTTTTGATCTTCTCTTTATTAATTTTTAAAAATCCGTCTGTAAAGTGAACAAACTTGAGCAACATGGACATTACGTGCATCACGGTGATCTCAGTGTTTCTGAATCACATATTTTTACATTAAAAATAAAAATAAAGATGGAAAATTAATTTCAGCTTGTTGAACAAACGTTAGTATTAGTTATGATTTCACACAGGCAGCGCGATCCTAACAGGAAGTCTCTGTTTCAGAGAACGTGTGTGTGTTCCATCTCTACTTACTCCTCTTGTCAGTTTCCATGTTTTATTTCCCATGATGCAGCAGAGCAGTGAGGATTATTCTCTAGGATTCATTAGAACATAAAGACGAGGCTTCTAACAGCATGTTCAATGTTGCTGTACAGACTGTATTTCTCATTGGCTTCCCCTGATCTCACACATACACACACACACACACACACACACACACACACACACACACACACACACACACACACGCAGGTTTCAGGTTGGAGAACCCCTGTATGACTAATACAGGGAAGCCCATGCAGGTGTGTTATGTGTGTGACTCACTCCTGAAACAGAGATATGGAAAGGTGAAGTGGGCTTTCTGAGTGTTCTGACTTGGTCTCCCCTCTGACAGAAAGCATCAACAGAATCCCCTGCTTACTGAAAACGGAGCAAAGACCGAAACGTTTCCATTTAGTTTCATATCAAATAAATGTTACTTTATAAAAAATGGAGGACTCTGCTGTTACTAAGGACCTGCTGTAGTTTGAGGAATACTTTGAATGGAAGAGGCATCATGAATCTAACACATTATATTTGTTTCAGTCTCTCTAAAACTTCATTCATTCCCAGTCTTTGTTTCTCTGGGTCTCCTCCCACCAGCGGAACAGATAACTCACCCACAGAAAGTTAAATGTCAGTTCTCGTTGCCCATTACCAGATCGACACTTTTATTTTCCATCACAGCGCAGGAAATGTGACGGGCTTTGAGTTGCGCCATAGCACCTGATCTGAAGACAGTTTCACTTCCTTACAACTGTTAGACCAGCAGCTTTCACATGAAATGAAAGACATTTATTGTTTTAGCTCAGATTTACAGTTTGGCTCATAATTTTCATTGTTTTAAGCAGATTAACAGCAGATTAACAGCTGATTAACAGCAGATTAACAGCTGATTAACAGCTGATTAACAGCAGATTAACAGCAGATTAACAGCTGATTAACAGCTGATTAACAGCTGATTAACAGCAGATTAACAGCAGATTAACAGCAGATTAACAGCTGATTAACAGCTGATTAACAGCTGATTAACAGCAGATTAACAGCAGATTAACAGCTGATTAACAGCAGATTAACAGCAGATTAACATCTGATTAACAGCAGATTAACAGCTGATTAACAGTTGATTACAGATTTTAGAATCACTCCAGTGCTTGACTCCAAAAAAGTTTAAAGTTTTAGCAATAACCACTGAGGTGAAAGAGCTTTGTTACCACAGATTTAAATATAAATCCCTAAAATAAAATAAATCATGTACATCAACCCAATTCAAGATGGCCGCCATACCAAATGATCTTGGAAAACACAAAAATAGTTATAAATCTGTCAGTTTTATAAATAAAGACCTTGATCACAGTGACCCACAACAAACACTCCGAGGACTTATCACTGCATAAAATGTTTGCATAAATATGAGCTTTTAACTGTTGGATTTTAAGTAATTTAACAGATATTGTTCATTAAGCTTTAGAGTCAATCCAGTTCAGGTCGTCGCCACAACCACTTTGAAAACACGAAAACTGCTACGACTCACTCAGTCTTACAGATATTTACAGAGTTATTCACAATCAGAAGCATAAATAATAACCAGATGCAACATTTCTGCTTGCTTTTAAAGTGAAGTCATAACATCCTGTTTACAACATCTTGTATATTTAAAGTCTGTGAAGAGACGATCAGGTTTAAAATCCCTCCTCTGAAACAACCATCGTGTTTTTCACTGCAACTAATTATAAATATTGGAACAAACAGTATCAAAATACCACATGAAGCTCAAAATGATTAGAATTTTTTAATGCATAAAAAATGTTTATATGGAGTGGGCGGGACTTAAAACATTAGCTTGTTTCCTTTGCTGTTAAACATCTATGTTATATATATTTAATTATTATTATTATAAATGTTGATGTTCATGATATACAAGATATTAACCAGCTGACAAATCACACAAGATCTTGTAGTATTGTGATGTTTTTAAGGTTTTATTAAAAAAAGTTTTAACTCAATAACCGCAAAACAAGATGATTTTAGTTCCTTCAAGTACAAAAGGCCATTTGATGTTTTTTTAGGTGTTTTTTTTTTACTTCTAAAAGCTTCCTGAGTTAACAATACCTTGTATTTATAACCTCCTCTTACCATGTTCTCTTTTATCATGTACATGTTATAATAAATGTGATTATAGATCTCTTGTAAAGCAGGAACACGAAGCTACAGTCAAACTACAGATGACTCAGTCTGGTTCTTTAAAGGTTCAAACATCATGAGTATGTTGTGATAGAACTGTGACTAATACAGCAGTTTTTAAATGTAATCACATCTAAAAGTGACTCACGATTTGGTGGTTTAATATTCAACAAATATTCTGTTCTGTATGTGTTGCCATCTAGTGGTTCCAATTTTTAGGTTTTTAACTAACTAACAGATGTGTTCTGATCCCTCCCTAGTCTGACCAATCAGATCCTCCTGCATTATGTTCAAATGCAGAAGGGTCTGACCCCGGAGCCGCACCCGATCATTTCCGCTTCAAATTTTATGACGGACCAATTACATATCACCTTTGTTGTGCGTCATCCTGAAAACACGGATCTAGCGTTTTCCACCTAGAACACAACATTCAACATGGCGGACTCGGCTGTGGATGTTTACTTCTGTGTTTGCACAGTGTTTGCTTGGGGCGGTCAAATACCTGAACCGAGTGTGCAATGACACCTCGTATTCACAAGTTTTTGACACAAAAGTGACAACTGTCATTAATATTCGTCTTTTCTCCTCCATTAAACATGGCTAGCTACCGTTACGCTATGTAGCTACCGTTACGCTCTATAGCTACCATTACGGCTCTGTAGCTACCGTTATGGCTGTAGCCACCATCACGGCTCTGTGGCTACCATTACGGCGCCGTAGCTACCATTACGGCTCTGTGGCTACCATCATGGCTATGTAGCTACCATTACGGCTGTAGCTACCATTACGGCCCCGTGGCTACCGTCACGGCTCCGTAGCCGCCGTCACAGCTCCGTAGCCGCCGTCAAGGCTCTGTGGCTACCATCATGGCTATGTAGCTTCCATTACGGCTGTAGCTACCATTACGGCCCCGTGGCTACCGTCACGGCTCCGTAGCCGCCGTCACGGCTCTGTGGCTACCATCATGGCTATGTAGCTACCATTACGACTGTAGCTACCATTACGGCTCCGTAGCTACCATTACGGCTCCGTGGCTACCATTATGGCTCCGTAGCTACCATTACGGCTCCGTGGCTACCATTAGGGCTCTGTGGCTACCATCATGGCTATGTAGCTACCATTACGACTGTAGCTACCATTACGGCTCCGTGGCTACCATTACGGCTCCGTGGCTACCATTACGGCTCTGTAGCTGCCATTACGGCTCTGTAGCCACCATTACGGCTCTGTAGCCGCCGTTACGGCTCTGTAGCCACCGTTACGGCCCTGTAGCCACCATCACGGCTCTGTAGCCACCATTACGGCTCTGTAGCTACCATTACGGCTCTGTAGCTACCATTACGGCTCCGTAGCCACCATCACGGCTCTGTAGCCACCATTACGGCTCTGTAGCTACCATTACGCTCTGTAGCCACCATCACGGCTCTGTAGCCACCATCACGGCTCTGTAGCCACCATTACGGCTCTGTAGCCACCATCACGGCTCTGTAGCCACCATCACGGCTCTGTAGCCACCATCACGGCTCTGTAGCTACCATTACGCTCTGTAACTCCCATTACGGCTCTGTAGCCACCATTCCGGCTCTGTAGCCACCATTACGGCTCTGTAGCCACCATCACGGCTCTGTAGCCACCATCACGGCTCTGTAGCCACCATCACGGCTCTGTAGCCACCATCCCGGCTCTGTAGCCACCATTACGGCTCTGTAGCTACCATTACGGCTCCGTAGCTACCATTACGGCTCCGTGGCTACCATTACGGCCCTGTAGCTACCATTACGGCTCTGTAGCCGCCGTTACGGCTCTGTAGCCACCGTTACGGCTCTGTAGCCGCCGTTACGGCTCTGTAGCCACCGTTACGGCTCTGTAGCCACCATCACGGCTCTGTAGCCACCATTACGGCTCTGTAGCTACCATTACGCTCTGTAGCCACCATCACGGCTCTGTAGCCACCATCACGGCTCTGTAGCCACCATTACGGCTCTGTAACTACCATTACGCTCTGTAGCCACCATTACGGCTCTGTAGCTACCATTACGGCTCCGTAGCCACCATTACGGCTCTGTAGCCACCATTACGGCTCTGTAGCCACCGTTACGGCTCTGTAGCCACCATCACGGCTCTGTAGCCACCATCACGGCTCTGTAGCCACCATCACGGCTCTGTAGCTACCATTACGCTCTGTAGCCACCATCACGGCTCTGTAGCCACCATCACGGCTCTGTAACTACCATTATGGCTCCGCTCACTAAACCTTTTGTTTTTGTTCTGCNCATTTCGGCTCTGTCGCTACCATTACGGCTCTGTAGCTACCATTACGACTGTAGCTACCATTACGGCTCCGTAGCTACCATTACGACTCTGTAGCTACCATTACGGCTCTGTAGCCACCGTTACGGCTCTGTAGCCACCATCACGGCTCTGTAGCCACCATCACGGCTCTGTAGCCACCATCACGGCTCTGTAGCTACCATTACGCTCTGTAGCTACCATTACGGCTCTGTAGCCACCATCACGGCTCTGTAGCTACCATTACGGCTCTGTAGCCACCATCACGGCTCTGTAGCCACCATCACGGCTCTGTAGCCACCATCACGGCTCTGTAGCCACCATCACGGCTCTGTAGCCACCATCACGGCTCTGTAGCTACCATTACGCCCTGTAGCTACCATTACGGCTCTGTAGCCACCATCACGGCTCTGTAGCTACCATTATGGCTCTGTAGCCACCATCACGGCTCTGTAGCCACCATTACGGCTCCGTAGCTACCATCACGGCTCTGTAGCCACCATTACGGCTCTGTAGCTACCATTACGGCTCTGTAGCCACCATTACGGCTCTGTAGCTACCATTACGCTCTGTAGCCACCATCACGGCTCTGTAGCCACCATCACGGCTCTGTAGCCACCATCACGGCTCTGTAGCTACCATTACGCTCTGTAGCCACCATCACGGCTCTGTAGCCACCATCACGGCTCTGTAGCCACCATCACGGCTCTGTAGCCACCATCACGGCTCTGTAGCCACCATTACGGCTCTGTAGCTACCATTACGGCTCCGTAGCTACCATTACGGCTCCGTGGCTACCATTACGGCTCCGTGGCTACCATTACGGCTCTGTAGCCACCGTTACGGCTCTGTAGCCGCCGTCACGGCTCTGTAGCCACCATTACGGCTCTGTAGCCACCATCACGGCTCTGTAGCCACCATCACGGCTCTGTAGCCACCATCAAGGCTCTGTAGCCGCCGTTACGGCTCTGTAGCCACCGTCACGGCTCCGTAGCCGCCGTCACGGCTCTGTGGCTACCATCATGGCTATGTAGCTTCCATTACGGCTGTAGCTACCATTACGGCCCCGTGGCTACCGTTACGGCTCTGTAGCCACCGTCACGGCTCTGTAGCCGCCGTCACGGCTCTGTAGCCACCATTACGGCTCTGTGACACCCTCACGGCTCTGTAGCCACCATCACGGCTCTGTAGCCACCATTACGGCTCTGTAGCTACCATTACGGCTCTGTAGCCACCATCCCGGCTCTGTAGCCACCATTACGGCTCTGTAGCCCATTACGCTCTGTAGCCACCATCACGGCTCTGTAGCCACCATCACGGCTCTGTAGCCACCATCACGGCTCTGTAGCCACCATCACGGCTCTGTAGCTACCATTACGCTCTGTAGCCACCATCACGGCTCTGTAGCCACCATCACGGCTCTGTAGCCACCATTACGGCTCTGTAGCTACCATTACGCTCTGTAGCCACCATCACGGCTCTGTAGCCACCATCACGGCTCTGTAGCCACCATTACGGCTCTGTAGCTACCATTACGCTCTGTAGCCACCATCACGGCTCTGTAGCCACCATCACGGCTCTGTAGCCACCATCACGGCTCTGTAGCCACCATTACGGCTCTGTAGCCACCATCACGGCTCTGTAACTACCATTATGGCTCCGCTCACTAAACCTTTTGTTTTTGTTCTGCCTTGTGTGTATCCACTTTAGCGTCACATGTTGCGTCACTTCCCGGTTTCTGTGATTGGTTCTCTCTCAACTGGCTAAGCCCGCCTTCAGCTCCCGGCCCTTGTGTTTGTAAAGTAATCTCATAGTATCTTAAAAACACTGACTTTCAAGTCCAATTTAGAACNGGCTCTGTGGCTACCATCATGGCTATGTAGCTACCATTACGACTGTAGCTACCATTACGGCTCCGTAGCTTCCATTACGGCTCCATAGCTACCATTACGACTGTAGCTACCATTACGGCTCCGTAGCTTCCATTACGGCTCTGTAGCTACCATTACGGCTCTGTAGCTACCATTACGGCTCTGTAGCTACCATTACGACTGTAGCTACCATTACGGCTCCGTAGCTACCATTACGGCTCCGTGGCTACCATTACGGCTCCGTGGCTACCATTACGGCTCTGTAGCCACCGTTACGGCTCTGTAGCCACCATTACGGCTCTGTAGCCGCCGTTACGGCTCTGTAGCCACCGTTACGGCTCTGTAGCCGCCGTCACGGCTCTGTAGCCACCATTACGGCTCTGTAGCCACCATTACGGCTCTGTAGCCACCATCACGGCTCTGTAGCCACCATCACGGCTCTGTAGCCACCATCACGGCTCTGTAGCCACCATTACGGCTCTGTAGCCACCATTACGGCTCCGTGGCTACCATTATGGCTCCGTAGCTACCATTACGGCTCCGTGGCTACCATTAGGGCTCTGTGGCTACCATCATGGCTATGTAGCTACCATTACGACTGTAGCTACCATTACGGCTCCATAGCTTCCATTACGGCTCCATAGCTACCATTACGGCTCCGTGGCTACCATTAGGGCTCTGTGGCTACCATCATGGCTATGTAGCTACCATTACGACTGTAGCTACCATTACGGCTCCGTAGCTTCCATTACGGCTCTGTAGCTACCATTACGGCTCTGTAGCTACCATCACGGCTCTGTAGCTACCATTACGGCTCTGTAGCCACCATCACGGCTCTGTAGCCACCATCACGGCTCTGTAGCCACCATTACGGCTCTGTAGCTACCATTACGCTCTGTAGCCACCATCACGGCTCTGTAGCCACCATCACGGCTCTGTAGCTACCATTACGGCTCTGTAGCTACCATTACGGCTCCGTAGCCACCATCACGGCTCTGTAGCCACCATTACGGCTCTGTAGCTACCATTACGCTCTGTAGCCACCATCACGGCTCTGTAGCCACCATCACGGCTCTGTAGCCACCATCACGGCTCTGTAGCCACCATCACGGCTCTGTAGCCACCATCACGGCTCTGTAGCTACCATTACGCTCTGTAGCCACCATCACGGCTCTGTAGCCACCATCACGGCTCTGTAACTACCATTATGGCTCCGCTCACTAAACCTTTTGTTTTTGTTCTGCCTTGTGTGTATCCACTTTAGCGTCACATGTTGCGTCACTTCCCGGTTTCTGTGATTGGTTCTCTCTCAACTGGCTAAGCCCGCCTTCAGCTCCCGGCCCTTGTGTTTGTAAAGTAATCTGTCACTCCACTCATAGTATCTTAAAAACACTGACTTTCAAGTCCAATTTAGAACAGTGATTGTAGCTTCTAGAGCGCAGCGTGGAGACACGCCTTTATGTCCCTGAGGTAGAGTGAGCAGGGTCTGATGGGACACGACACAAAGCTTTTACAAAATAACTCAAAATAGCCTCGATGTAGTAGAAGATGTGAAACATCAAATTTATAGGAAACTGAAGGTCACTGACTGACACAGAAAATGTTTTTGTTCTTCAGATTTTCTCTCATCTGAGAGACCTTCAGGTGCTATAAATAACTGTTGAGCCTTAGTGGAGTTGGATGCATTGAGGGCCTGGTTGATCAGGTAAAAACTCCTAATAGTTTGAGCTGTTGTTCTACTTCCTGCTCACGTTCCTCTGTGTTTCTGTGCCAATAACAAGTGGATCGAGTTTGATGCTTCAAACCAGAGAGGAGGCTGAGGAGCGACGTGCAGATCACTTCAAAACATCATGCAGACCACGACCATGCTGCAGGAGGAACCTGCAAACGCTCCGCTGCAGTGATCCCATTTGACACAGCGGAGAAGAAGGTTACAGCTGGGGCGTGGTTTCATATCTCACTCAACTATCTCCTGGTAGATTCCAGTAAACATCACAGATACGGTTCAAACTGCAGTTGTTGTTGACAAGATTTGTTCAAAAATGGACCAACAATGGATTCAGATTCTGATGATTCTGCTCTTGTGTCGATGTAAGTTTTCCTGTTTCTAAACTCTTTGCTTTTCTGTTTTTTTTGTGAATATTGTGTGAATAAAAACTATGAATTTTATCTCAACTAAGTCACTTCAGCTGTTAAAGAAATCACAGTGAAGGAAGGAGACAACTTTCCAATCAGTTGTAAGTCTGACGGAGGATCCATGATCATCTGGTTTCGAGTGCTGGACGGATCTGTCTCAGAATTCATTGCATCATTCAGCTCAAGTGGAATCGTAAAATCAAGAGGAGAGAAATTCTCAGATAAATTCACAGCAGATCCAACAGCTCAGACTTTAACTCTGAAATCCTTCAACAAAAAAGACGACAGTGGGATTTACATCTGCGCTTCTTTGGTTGGTGGAAACAAACTAACCTTTGGAGAAGTAACCAAACTGACTGGAGGTGAGTTTTGGTTCCTTAATGAGATATAATTATCACATTGTGGATATTTTTTAAAGCATTAACTATTTTCATGTCCTGTTTGTCATTTAATAAGAAAAAACTGAAGCAACACCCCCCCCACCGATTCCCACCACCAAACTAACCTCCACTACAGCTTTGACGCTCTGCCCGTGCAAAGAAAAGGACAAAAAAAGTAAAATGTCTCACAAAAACAACATTTCCTTCATGTTTTCTACCTCCACGAGGATAAACAGATGATAAACAGCCGTGTTTTCAGCAGGTTGGTCCATGTTTTGTTCCCCAATCATACTGGGCGCCTTGGCTGGCGGCTGTGGCCTTCTTCTTCTGCTCCTCATCGTCACCATTTTATACTGCAACAGTAAGTTTCAACCAGCACAACAGACTCAAACAGCAGCAAATCTTTGAAATCTGTCTGGAAAACTTGACTTCAAATGAGATTTTGACGTTTAATTTAAATTTAAATATTAACCGAGTTTAAATGTTTCTTCTAGAAATAAGGACTCGAAGGTGCCCGCACCATTACAAGAGAAAGTAAGTTGGTTTTTTTATTATTTGATTTTCAATTAGCTGCAAGTGAAAACTACAGAACATGAAACAACTAAATGTTTTTAACATGTTCTATAAATATTTTTCTTATTTTTCAAAGTAACTTTATTTAAACCAACAAACCTGAAACTGTTTTAATGTCTGAAACTTGAATTTACTGAATAAATGTGGTTGTTGTGATGCTGCATTCAGGGTGTAAGAAGAAAATGATACTTGAAATGTAATTTTCAGAGTTTCTGACATTTTTAAAATATCCTTAAAACATGGTGCAACTAGTCTGCTGTTTGTATACGTGTTTTTTTTAAAATATCAATGTTTATGTAATGAGCTTTTGATTATTTTTATTATTATTTTTAATATCTAGAATATCTAGCCTGTAAATATACTATATTATTTTTCCTCATTAAGCTTAGAAATAAATGATAAAATCAGATGTTAATTTGTATAATTTTGATCTTTCTACAGGCCGAGGCCCGACGCTCTGGAAAAACAGATGATGACCAACAGATACGTCTGATCCAAACATTGTAATTTTATCTACCTTTCTTTATTTTTCAGGGTTTTTATTTTATTTTTCTTTCCATCAGTTCAAAATGTCTTAATTTATGTGCCAAGTTCCATTTACTTTGTGTGACAGAAAATCTAAAAAATGTTGAACTGGTGGAATATTCTGAAAGGTTTTACTGTGTTGTTAAGTTTCATCTTTTGTTTTCTTTTCAAAATAAAATCAGAAAACATATAAAGTCTCCAGCCACATTAACGCTGATGGCAATAGAAGAATAAACTGAGAATTTTATCAATGCTGCCTGTTTGTTTTCTAAATGTAATTAAAGTATTTGTTTAATGTTTTTTTAACCTCGCCTTCCTTCTTTCTGAATTAGATTTAGAACTGAACTCTTTTATATCACGTTACTTGCTGTTAGTGTGTAAAAAGTTTACAAAACTGATTTGTGGTTGAATGTTTTTAATTAATTAAAAACGATTTAGATCTCTCTGCATTTCTCACCAAAATTTTAAAACTGAAAATTAAAACCATACTGAAAAAAATCTGTTTCTTCATCAAAAATCCAAACTTTATCTCGTTTTTTTTTTTTTTTTTTTTTTAAGATGCTGGTTTTTAAGAAATAAATACCTTCTGTCTGAAGTAAAAGGTTTGTCTTCATTGTTTTATTCTTTTCCACAGATACAAACCCAACTCATTTCACCCCCATCACTCATTCGGGGTCTCTGCAACAAAAATACAATATTTGTGAGATCGACATGTGTTACAACCCCCTCGAGTCGAGAGGAAGTGGGCTGCTTTAAACATACGCAGAGAGAAAGAGAAATAAAAACCACACGTCAGGAGAGAAACTTTCAAAAGGAGATTCTGTTCCCTCTCAGCTTAATACACACACACACACATTTCCCTTACACCTTTAAAGAGTACAGTGTTTCTTACAGATGTTAATTTAATCCCAAAAGATTGCAGACTAATTAGTTTTAACAATTAGTTTCTTTATTATTATAATTTATTTATATTTTCTTAAATCTAAAGTTTTTCCCCCCAAAAGATAAAGAACCCTTGTGACACTGGGAACTGTTTCTGACCACAGTTGGAAGCCCTTTGTGATTTATACAGTGTTCTGAATCTTTTACAGCGTGTAGAGTGGCAGATCACATGGTTTGTAAACATCTGGATTCTCTAAATGCACAGACTCTTTTTTTATAATATAAAAAAAACCTTTTATAGACAGTTTTTTTTTTTTTACAGAAAGACAGAATTTGTATAAAAGCTCTCCGACACAGAAATGAGTAGAACACCTGAAATCCACTGTGTAATTATTTATGTAAACTACGTTTAAAACAAAGCTGTACACTAGCGTCTCATCAGCATCCGACCACGTGATAGAAAACTTGGCTTTTTTTTTTCTTTGTACATCAAGATTGCACAAATATCCCGACACAATAACACCCGCTCCATAGTGCTCCCGTACGAGCTGACGCCCCCCACCGTTGCAACCCGGCATCCCAATGACACGTTGTTGTTTTGGCGCTTCACTGGAGAACGCCAGCTGAGATGGAGATAAGCCATCAGACATGTTGCGTCTCTGTTGCTCCAACTTTTTTTATTTTGGCTCCTTCTTTACATCCATCCCGCTGTAAAAAGTTTGTGTTTAATCTCTCCAAAAGTTTTTCCATCTTTGAATACAAAAAGATGGAAGAAAGGCGGTGCTTGAAGATCTGTTAATGTATATATATATATATGTGTGTGTGTGTGTGCGCGCGCACGTGCATGTGTGTGTGTGTGCGCGTGTGTGCGTATGCATGCGTGCGTGAGAGAGTGTGTGCACGTGTGCGTGTGCATGTGTGTGTGAGAGAGAGAGAGTGCGTGCGTGCGCATGCGTGCATGTGTGTGTGTGTGTGAGAGAGAGAGAGTGCGTGCGTGTGCATGCGTGCATGTGTGTGTGTGTGTGAGAGGGAGAGAGTGCGTGCGTGTGCATGCGTGCGTGTGCATGCGTGCATGTGTGCGTGCGTGTGCGTGCGCGTGTGTGTTGAGCAGGTGTTGTGGCTCACACCCGAGCCTGCTGCTCATTCGGTAGAGATTCTTGATGCGTTAGAAAAATAAAAACCAGTATCCAGAAAGCTTCTCCCACCCTCATGAGTCCGTGTGGTCTGGAGCAGAATTAAATCCACCATCTGTAACGTGAAAGAGTTACGAGTCAGAAGAAACATGTCATACATCTCATCTGATAAAACTCTGCAGATCAAAGCTCACCGAGTGAACTAACTCTTGCCTCCCTTCCCTGTAGACTTTGGTACAACATCTGTGCTGCTCTGAGCTGCGAGCACGTCAGCAGCAGCAGGCGGCTCTGCGGCAGGTTGTGTCTTCTAAATGAAAACAATAACAGATTAGATCCATTTAAGGTACCAGAGATCTGTACAGGGAACCGTTGTTCCCTCATACTCTGATGTGAAACTATGTGGTCGCCACAGCGTGACAGAGGGGAGGTTGTATTCTGTACCTGCTGACCACCACCAACATTCATACATCAGCAGAGTGAACATGATGAAGCCGGGTTTGCACCAGCAACCTTTCCATTACTGGACAAGCTGCTCTCCCTCCTGAGACACTGCTGCTCTGTATGTTTAAGGATATTTAATAATAAATTCCACCACCAGGTGGCAGTAAAAGCAACAATAATCCTGTTTTCAAACTGCTAATAAACCCAGAATAAACTATCTGGGTTAATGGAACTGGGCTTGGATTGTTGAAGCACTGAGTAAAGACAGAAGCTCCAGAGATGTTTGAACAATCTGCTGTTCCTGTTACAGTTTCCTGGATCAGGTGTGTATCTACCTGATCACCGTCAATTACTCCAGAAAAAAATAAACCCAGCAGCCAAACAGAAGGTGTTTTAACAGTAGCAGATGTGACGCCACGCTCTGATGGAGAACACAGGAGATAAATCCATGATGAAAGTCACAGAGACCAGCATGAAGTTCCCTCTCCTCAGAGAACTGAACCGCTCTTTCACACAGAAGTTCTCCAAAGCTTCTGTTATTATTATCATGAGATGAACAGCTGGAACAGAAAAACACATCTGGAAGTGTAACTCCAGGAAACCCCGTCCACGTTCGCACCTTCATCTTTTCATCAGAAACGATTTATTTATTAATAAATAAATAACCAGACGGTGTCATAATTAGAAACAAATACTTCGTTCTATATTTCATTAACAATTCTGTTTCTGATTCTCCAGATGCAGCGAGAACAAACTGCTTGTTCCAACCTTAACGATAAACATGGAAAGGAAAAAAGCAGCTGGTGTTCATGCAGTGATCCTGCAGCGTGCAGGGGGGGGGGGCAGAGTCTGATCAGCTGATGTGTGCAGCCACTCAAACAGCCATTTATGTTTTTTGGATCTCAGCGTCGTCATGCAATAAAAACTCGACCTGCGTCAGGCCGCCGTGCTGTTTGCTTACTTTAGACTTTGACTTGCTCTTGGTCTGAAACAAAGTTGACAGGTTGTTCATGTCCATCAGTTCAGTTCTAATAAATCTACTGGATATTTAAAAAGAAACGCCGTGTGACAAAAACAAGATGAGTCAGCGTTATAAAACAATCATGGATCTAGTTTTTACCTTGGGCTTTTCTGTTTTAGCTTTAGACATGTGATCTGGAACCAGCGTATCAGACAGAGAGTCCAGAACAGGACCGGCCATCGGCTGGAAGACAACAACAAACAACAAACAACAACAACTTCTGTTTAGTGTGAAAACAGAATCAAAGTAAGTTTGAGTGAATAAGATCAACAGCAGGTTTAGTGTTAACTTATTATAACCATCCAGTCAAATTTTAACATCCAAGTTTAACGTGCTTCAAAATCACTATCCTGAAACCGTCAACAGGCTCCGCCCACCCATCCAGAAGGATGAGAGGAAAGTTAACAGCTCAGCACGAGTTCAGATACTGGAAATGAATCAACGACTTGTTTCTGAGGGAGAGAGTTACTGTCCTGGTTAAAGAAGCTGATAGACATCAGCCCAAAATAAAGACAAATTAATAAATATATTAGCATCAAAGGAAAAAGACAGTTTTGTTGTTATGGACAGATGACATACATCATGATAAACCTCTGAAACATTACAGTCCTCATCATCCAGCTGGAACTGGTATATTTTTATTCATATCTTGACATCAGTCTGTTGTACGATGCTGATTCGTTCCCTGTTACCTTCAGGGGCTCCGAGTCCAGTACAGGAGGCTTCAGTTTTTGTGTGGATGAGGTTTCGGGTGCAGGAGGCTGAGGCACTGTGGAGAACTCATCAGACAACAGGTTCAGCGCCGTCTGATCATCCATCGCTTCCTGCAGCGACGAGAAGAAAACAAACCGAGATGAAAATCTGTATCTGTGGAAGCGTTAAGATTCTGTAAGATTTGGTCGTTTCTGCACCTTTTTGGGAGTTTCAGGTCCTTTTTCCTGTTTCTGTTTCAGATGAAAAACAGTGATCATTACTGTGTCAAACATTAAATTAATTAATTAATAATTAAATCAATGATGAGTTTACTTTCAGTTGTTCCTCAGTTGGTCGATACTCTGGAGGCAGCGTGTCGTCTCTCTCTCCCATCTTCACCACTTTCTCTTTAACAACTTTCTTCTCCTACAAAAACCAAACAGCCAATCAGAACACGGAGGCACATCCATATAGGTTTTCCTTATGCTGGAAGAGCTCGAGGGTTTTACCTTGACAACATCTTTGGGAGAAACGGGGGCGGGCTGAGGAGCGGGCGTGACGCCCTTTAAAGTGTCAGACAGAGCGTCAAGGGCGTTGTCTGCTTCTGCTGGCAGCTGAGTCCAGAGAGAAAAGGTTCAGATGGAACAGCAGAGTGGATAAAAAGACTTGAGCTTGCTTGTGTTTTTACCGGTACGTCAGCATTTGGAGGAACGCAAGGCGCCGACTTCACTGCTGGAGCAGCGGAGGAGGAGATGAAGTCTCCTGACATGATATCCAGAGCGGCGTCAGCGGGCTGAGGGACAGACAGGATCAGACACATCATGTAAAACACAGGAACTTCTGCATCAAGTTATTGTTTGTACAGATGTGCACCTGAGCAGGAGGAAGTGAGGCAACAGGAGCAGAAGCTACAGAGGAAGTTGTAAAGTCTCCAGACAAAATGTCCAGAGCTTCACCGGTCCCCATGGTGGGCTGGAGAAAAGAACACAGATCATTTTAAAACTCTCAAAGTACATCGATTCCATAATAAACAAAACTAATTCCTCTGAACTTGTCCTGGTCTCACCTCGGGTTTTGGAGGAGACAGTTTCTTGAGCTCGTCCTTATTAAACCTGTAACCTGGAGGCAGCGTGTCATCGCTTTCACCCACACGCACCCCCGTCTCCTCCGTGATGACGGTCTCCTGTAATAACAGAGAAATCCTGTTTATTTTTTGGACCTGGACTTTACACTCTAAACTAGAACAGTGTGAGACGTCCCCCCCCCCCCTCCCCCCTTCCCCCCACTCCCCCCTGTACCGAGACGACATCTTCAGGTTTAAGTTTAGGGGATTCTGGGTCTTTTGGTTCATCCAAAGCCAAAGTGTCACCAAGAGCACTGAGAGCATCCAGAGGGATGGAGCTGACCTGAAGGGGGGAGGGGTTAATAAAATAAAGTTAAATTCAATGAAATCAATAAAACTAGAGGTGAAAGATCTTCAGGGTTACCTTCTCTGTGTTGGGTTTAGTGACTCCTGGAGGACAAACTGTCTTCTGTAAAAACACAAACACTGTCAAACAAGAAATGAGACCTGATTTCTGTTTTTACTGTGAGGTCTTTACCTCTAGGGGTTTCTTTGTAGGTGGGGGGGCGGGAGCCTGAACTCCAGAAGCTTTAGATGG